>QWTY01018703.1:2693-15193 GCA_008033365.1 Pseudorectes ferrugineus | reverse complement strand
TTAAGTGGATAAATCACTTGTGTTTCAGAAGACAATAGCTTGTACTCCATGTTTCACTGGTTATGAGATTGCACACCTTTTCATGATACACTTTATCTCAAAGTTGTCTGTGGCTGTTCCTATTATGCTGTGTGCATGACCTTTTAGTAAGCTGAAGAAGATACAGTTATCTTCTTTTCTGACATGCAACATCTATCAATCAACATGTTTTCACGTAATTTATTCAAGGCAAATAGCAGCTCCTAAGGCTAGTGAACCGCAGCACTATCCCAGTGATTTTGATTAAGGAACGATGTGGACAGCTTAGGTGGGAAATGAAAAATGCATACCAGTGTTGATAAAGATGTAACTGAAACAGTAAACGGATCTGAAAGACGAAAATGTATATATTTTTAAGTGATTCACAGGAACTAATACAACCTAATATCATAAATACAGGAGATGTGTTCTTTGATGAACTTAAAATGTTAGCAGTTCAGTTTACCTATGGTTTTTAAAGCAATGTCTACATAGTTTTCTTGGCCTAATCTACATTTTTCTCATTGAATCAAGAATGTAAATTAAGACAAAATGATTCTTTTTCAATTTCATGCTGAAGTAGCTCAAGTTAGTGAACGTAATTTCTCCTAACAAGAAAAATTTATCACTGTAAGCTCACTCAGTTGCCTTTTATAGAGAGTTCCTGTATGCATTTATGGAAGTGAAAGAATAAAAAGATTGATAAATGTGCCAAAGGAATGGTCCCTTTAACTAATTCCAGCCAAGGCAAGCACAATTAAATTACTCTTACCAAACAAGGAAATGTAAAGATCGTTTCATCATCTATGTGATAATCCTCATCTCTGACAGAATGCGGCTTATTTTTCACCACGACTGAGTTATTTACTCTATTCTGAAATAAGTCTTTCTTTTGGGAAAAAAAAAAGGTTGTCTTCTTTTTACATACTCTTACTTTAGCTGCTAAATGAGTTTGAAGCTTTTGTTCACTCTCAAACCCAACTATAATGAAATCAAAGCGTATGTGTATAAATAAAGCATCTTAAAAGTTATTATTTATATTTCAAGCTCTGCAGAAGCTTCCTCATACATTTTGAGACACAAGTCCAGTTCCACAGGCCTTTTATCTCACATGCTGAAAAGGAGAACCTTTCTGCATTTCCGTGGTGAAAGAAAAGTTTCAATTTTTTGCCTTGCATATAAATCTCTAAATTCAAAAATTCTGAATTCAAATTTAATTTCTGTCATGATTTTTGGTGTAAGTTATTCACATAAGACAACCGAATTAGGTTTATATTTTGTAACTGAGATTCCAAGCAATTCTGTTGTTATTTTATTGTCAGAATGCCTGAGTCTAGACTAGAAAACTATTGTGCTGTTACTGTGCAAATACTGAACAAATTAGCAATCTCTGCCCCCCGGAGGTTACCAGGCAAGGACAAGACTAGTAAAATACATTAACAAATGCAGAACAGACAGAGGGTAAAGTACAAAGAGACAATGAAGTAACATTGTCAGCAGGACAGTCTTTGTATACCATCCCAACCATTGTCTATATCTAAGTATTCCTCTGAAGGAGAAGAATGAAGTAATTTTTGGTGTACTAAAACAAGCCATTGGAACCAGGCTACTATGAAAAATTAGGAAAAATAGAAAACTTTTACTGAGTTATTTGAAGAGCTCAAAAAAATGGATAAGTAATGGATACGTAAGGGCATAAACCAATGTTAGATGAAGTACAGTTTCTTTTATGTGGTGTAACAAACAGGAAATACATTGTTAAGGTACAAATAAAATTAAAATTGATTAATCTAAGTGAATGTTTATTTAGAGGGCAGGAGGAAATTTCCATTGTTCTATTTTGTTTTAGTAAGAAAACTTACCATGTGGGTGACTCCACAGAAGGAACTCAAAAAGCTCATAAATACAAACATACAGCTGTTGAGTAAGGAAGCCCATTACTGAAGTCAAAGGTTCATTCTCTTCCCCCTGGACACGGAGGAAGGCACAGACATGTTCTCCTCCCTTTCTTATTCAGTACAGAAAGAGCTCTCCCACTTTACTGCCCTGAACACTGAGTTGGCTCTCCTGCTTCAATATCCTTTAGTAGGTTAACACAAATATGCTTTTGAAGGTTACTGGTACTTCTTGTCATAACAAAAGTACTATTTTTGTTGTCCCTAAAATGGAGGCTGCATCTGTTAGGGAAAAATGAATGTCTGGATACTGCAGACCACTTCACTTGCTATGTGCTAATACACCAGCCAGCAGAACCTGCCTTCCATGGACAATCTTCAGTCTTTTGCATTTTTGCATTTGTACAGATGGTTAGCAGTACAATTGCCCTTCAGCCTCTTAGCAGTTGTCAAAATTAACAAAGGATGGAGTTATTAATTAATTACAGTAACATGTAGATGCCTAAATTAAGGCCCCATTAGATTTGACACCGTGCATGTGTGGCATAAAAAGATCAGGCAAACACACAGCGGGAAAGAGCAGAAGGCAAGGAAAAACAAAGCATTCCCAGTTACTATAAATGCAAGTTTCAGTCCACCCACAGATTAGCCAGTGCTGAGCTTGCTGTACACACCACATGGACGTGAACTTCAGGGAAAGCAACAGCCATAGTGGATTTGCCGATTTTTATGGGGTAGCATGGGACAGAGCATGAACGTGGCTGAAAAAAAAATGGACTGATCAGCAATGAAAGCTGGCATTAAGGACAGAGTGGAAATTAAAAACTGTGGGTTTGGTAAAACCATCCAGGAGATGAGATTGTAGGAGAATGGGAGAAGGGAAGATGTGGATGTACTGGGAACCCATAATAAGTCCAAAATCATGCCGGATTACAGACAAGAAGTGCACAAGAATGAAAAGACCCAAGTCACACAAGAAGTGATGGAATCACAAAAGAAACAGAGGCAGAGGTGGGAGACGAAGGGTGCTTGGAGTTATTGTGGTCTTTTGGAAGCCAGGAAAACACTGGAGATAATAGGAACAAAAAAGGGATGACTATTTACTGAATAGCTGTGCAGTCTGAGACTCGTGATTAGAAGGAGACAGAAGGAATATTGGAGAGATGAGAGAAAAGGACAGTAACGCTGATTTTCAGAGATCTTCACCAGTTTTAACAAAGGTTCCAGTCCTCCTACCAGATCTTGCAGTGAAATACTCACCAAGAATAACAAATTTACTTTACAGACCAGGGAAAAAAAGTGAAACTTTGAGACAGTTGAATTAAAAGAGATTTAATTCCTTAGTTATTCTTGTCTAGATCTGAAATAAACTGTTTACTTTTTAGAAACAGTAACAACTGGCCACACGGTAGAAACTTTTAGGGTTTACCACTTTACCGCTATTTTTGCCGTGTGAATGCTTGAAATCATATTGATGCTTTCCTTAATAGTGGACACTTGAAATGCTGTTTTTCTCATTCAGAATCTAAAAATGACTTTGATTAAAATATTTACTTTCTTTTTGTTATTTAGGATCACTGCAGTTCATTTTCACTACTTCCTCTATGCAACAGGTACTTCCCAACACCAGTCAAAATGAGAGATATTGGATGTGCCACAGCAGAAAACTATGAAATATTCAATAATGAAAATCCCACAGCTTTTATCACACCTCCTAAGCCATGGTTCACTTTTCATTCAACAAAGATAAAAGATGACCTAGAGATGACCTAATTATTGGGCAGAATGGATCTTGGGGCGACCAGGACTCAAGTCCCTCTCCACTGTTCATGTTCAGATGGAAACTGAGTGATTATTATTTGCATAAAGTGTGGACTACAGCCTAAAAGTATAAAGTAGTGTAGATGTAGGCAGGAAACAGTACTTCTTTGAGAACAGATCTGTTTATGTTATAGCTTCTCAGTTTGCATTTCATAGAACGACCTTTCATCCTCTCACCCTCTGCTAGGTGAACTCCCTCTCCAGCCTCGGCAGCTTATCGCGGCTGTCGGGAAAGGTGTTAACAAACAGTGTGCACACCCTACACACACGCAGTTACAAACAAACCAGCAAATCTTGCACTGCTCATTGCCAAGTGGGAACCGTGTCTACAGCTGCACTCTAAATATAATCATTAAAAAAAACCCCAAACAACCTCTTCTTTCCAAAGCAGAGAATATCTTCTGTGCTGATTTTAAGATGTCTATGAAACTGTACAAACAGCAAGCATATTTTTTCCATAATTTTAAACTGATTTTTTTAATAAAAAAATAAATTTAAAGATTATTACAAAGGTGAAACAGTCACACCCAACAGAGACTTCTAAAACACTCAGTTCAGATCTCTGTGTCTCAAATTTATCAGCGGTTAGGGTGATTTAATACTACTGAATTACACCTGATTTTAGGCCCATAATATTGTAAGTGGAGCTTCAAAAATACTAACAAATAGTACCAGAAGCTGCCATTAAGTTTGGGAATACGGGAATGGGTCCTCCAAATAATGTCCAGTAGGAAGAACACACAAATGTCCTTGGAAGTCAACTCACTAGCTAGAAACAAGAGACCAAGGTCAAAGCTATGGAAGGAGTATGTCTCAAGGAAGGCTGATAAGTATAAGGTTTATTGTGTAAATTCAATTTTTCACAAGGTATAGCTGGCTAAAGGGAAGAGTAATAATACACAGCTAGACCATAAACTCCCCTCCAAAGGCAGGAAGATTAGGATGCGAGGGTTTGGCTACTGCAAAGAATATACAGGCAAAAGTGCAATTCTGAAAAATAGTCAAAGAAATACAGATTTATCTAAGAAACTTCCCCTTTGGAAAAAGCTAAAAACCATATACAAAGACCCATAAATGAACAGGACAGCACTAACACTGGACAGAGCTGCACTCCTGAAATAAGTATGAAAACTGTCAATGATCTTTATCAGAAAAGATGATGGTCACTGATGCTACAAACAAGGAAAAAATATGAAGAAAGATCTAACAGTGCATGAGAGAAAGGTGAACCTAAATGGTTATAAAATAAATTAAGAGATGATTACGACCAAAAAGACTGAGGGGAGAGTAGACGTGGTAAATAAGATTAAAAATGCATGGTCAGAATGGCAATTTAATTGCATATGTTGATTATCAGCAACAGCCCATCTCAACTCCCCAAATCCTCAGCAAAAGGCACAGAATATAACCACCTGTCTAATGGTTGCATTCAATTTTGACAGCAGGTGAAATCTGAGGCATAGCTCCCACATTGCCTCTTATTCACATGTATAAACAACATCTCTGATAACCTGTATCCTGTTAAAAACACCAGCACCAAAATGTTGTGATAACCATCACAGGGAGGGGGAGCCATATCTACAGCAAAAGGGCTGGTGAAGAAAGCAGGCCCCATGGGAAATGTCACCCAGCTACTGGGCTAGAAGTGCTTTTGCTTTTCTATTTCATGAATAAAACACACGTTATGTGAGTGAATATACATTACTGCTTCACACACTGACTTAAAATGAAGCAGTTTTGTTCTCAGAAAACATTAGTTAAGAACTGGTAGGGCTGGTGGCAATGCATACATATTACTGTTATATTTGTATTTTCAATTAAATATAAAAATCAGAGGTAAATCAATTATAACATTCACTAAGAATTTCTTGTTGTTTGATGAATCACAGTTAACACTCGTTCAGTTATTTATGTTATAATGCTATCTGATGACCAAAAGTCCACTTGTCTAGTCCACTAATACATAAGCCATTACCAAAGGTTTCCCAGATAGTTTAAGAAAACAAATTCCAATCTACAGAGTGTTTGCTGAATTGGTTTCACAGATAATTTACTAGACACTTGTGTTTTGTGACTGGTCACTTAAATCATATAATATTGCCTTCACTCCCTGGTTGAAACACTGAGGGACTAGAACTTCGTAAATAAAAAGCAACAAAGGAGAAACAGCAAGTACTGCTGTGAGAGCATAAGTAATTCAGTTGAACTAGAAACACTTATCTTCTATGAAATAAAACACAGCATCACAAAAATAATTTATTCCATTAATTAGAAGTGGGAAAAGAATTAAATCATGTTCACGATTCAAACAAACATTTTTGTTGTGAACTCCAGCAAGAAGACTTTCAGCTACAAAAAACAGCTTTAATGCATATACACTATTATTTAATCAAATTCTGTTTACTTTTTGCTATTGATTTTAAAAAGAGTACCTACCTCACATAATTTACAGGCTGAATGCCCAGTGAGCAAGGTATGCAATTTGTTCCCTGATTCTCTGAACCCAGTTTCTAAAACCTGCCAGTCATCATTTAAACAAGTAAAATGGGCAGCTGTGTTACAGAAGCGATTTTTCACACAGAACCTAATGGCATCTGAACAAATATGAATAATATCTGAAATACCATTTTAGCAGTTAGTAGGGCTTGAAAATATCTCTGAAATATATTTGCTCCTGGCTGGTTTGTGATGTTTTATCCTGTAGACCCTGAGCAGAAGCAGTATGCTGGTGTCTTGCCTTGAAGTGGCTTGTGAGGATGATGGTAACGCTTTCTTTGGTGGCTGGCAAAGAGCTACTCCCTGAAAAGAGGATTTTTCTGGTAAGCTTGCAAAACTGGGCTTGTCAATGCATGGTTAAGATAGTTCTCAGTATGTTCCCTTTTCTTTAGTAGTACATGCAAGAAGCGTTGGTGCTCTAATGAAGCAATTTCCTCCCTTGAGCTGCAAGCCATGAGCCTTGCTACCTTGACTAGCCTTATGTAATGCTATTTGAAAAAAATCACCTGAAATTCCTGTATCCCCAGTAACAAGAAAACCTTGAAAAAGATATAGAAGTTACCAAAATTATCCTTGAAGAACAAGGTGTTTCAGAGATAAGAAATAGTTTGAATTCTTCAAAGTTAGGAGGAAAAAAGTCTAGGACATGGGTGAGGGTTAACACTATGCATGTAATGAAGCATTAACTATAGTTAGGTGGTTTGGGTTTTTTGAAAGTATACAACCTTTTTTTACATATTAATTGGTATCTTCCACTAGCAATCAGCTATCCTCGTTTCATGCATAGTAACTGAAGTACATCTTAACATGATATGCCAAACTCAACATAGAAATAATTAAAAAAATTAGGTCTTTTAATAAGAAAACCAAAACCCATTCTCCTTCCTCAGTCTTAGACAGAAATTAATGAAGTCATCAGGGTGCTGGAGCACTCGGCAAATCCAAATGCTACATTAAGGATTGCTTATACTGCAAAGTTCAAAAGGAAAGGGGTGGAAATAGGAGCCACCGAATCACTGGCTAACCAGGACCGTAGATGAGATTTAGAAACACTATTTATAGGCAACTGTTGGAGAACTAGGAATCTTTTTCATAGTTTCAATTTTCAGGGAAAAAAAAATGCCTCCAAGCTTCAACGCTGTGCAGTTCTGCAATAAAGCATACATAAACCACGAGTAACAACAGGTGTTTTGTTAGTTTAGAAAAAAGGTACAGAGTTTATGATACATAGTGTGTTTCCTTATATTTGCAGAGAAGATGACTATAATTCTTTTGGAATATTAAAAGAATATATTACGACTTAAGCATAAAAATTCCTTTTATAACCAACAGGGATAAGTGGCAGGAACAACCAGCAGGGACAAAAAGCCACAATTTCTAACTCTCTTGACACTGGAGGACTCTTCATTGCCATGTCCTTATTAAACTGATTGTATTTTAAAATATTTCTGATCATAAAACACAAGTCAGCGATCAATTTTAAATTAAATTTTTGATCAAGGCTAATATACCCATCTACCTGCTGAATAGGTGAACAAACCCACATTTTTTAGAGGTCGATGAATCATAGAATCATCAAGGTCAGAAAAAACCCTCAAGATCATTGAGTCCAATGACTAACCTAGCACTGCCATGTTCAACAATAAACCACATCCCCAAGTGCCATGAAGTTGGCACATTTTATCAGTTCAAAAAAGCATACACCAGCAATTTTGAAGAAAAGGACTTTTCTCTAAGAGCCTAAAATGGAGGAAGGAATCTCTTAATAAGTTATTTTTTCATTTACATAACCCCTTTTATGCTGTTTGAAAGTTGGAGGAGAACATAACCAGGATAGAGGCATAAATCAAATCTCCCATGCTACGGAGAAAAAGGTATATCTTTTTTTTCCTGTACAGCTTGGAAAGTGTTATATTCTCTAACAGCAGATTATACCTTTGGAGAAAAAGGGAAACTGCTTTTCCAGTTTTCAATGCCAGGTTCGACGGGGGAAGTGTGTTTTTATTGTCATCTGCATCACAGAAAAGTCTCCCTTAAGCAGGAAAAAAGACTGAGCCATCAGAACTTGGCCAATGTTTCAGGAAGGAGAGTGAATAGGGCTCCTTAGAACAGAAGAACTGAAATAAAAAAGTAAATGCGAAAGCAAACCTGCAAGATGAGGCACAGAGATAGGGCTCCTACCATCTCTGACGGCACAGCAACCATGGCCTTTTATGTAGTCCCTCAACCGCTATGTGAAAACAGGGCAAGGAGTTGACAGCAAGGAAACACAATCTGAGTCATCCATATTATTGCCAAAAAGTTGTCCTCTAATTACACTAGAGTATTTATGTAGTTTTTGTCTTCATGGTCAGACCAAGCTAATGGCAAAGTGAGGAACCTTCCTAAGGAGAACAAGCTGAAAACATCATAAAAAGTCGTAATAACAAAAGGCTTTTTAGCACAGCAATTGTGATAAAAACATATCCAGATAGAGACAGTATTGTACGGTTATCTTGACTAACAATAGATACGATTTTAGAGATTTACATCATTGTTTTGGGTTACCCTAGAAAAATCACCTGTATTCAGTTATACTGGAGGGTATTCGAAGTTGTTTTTTCTATTATTACTAAAACCTCTTCAAAGACACAACATTCTTGTCTCTTTAGCAAACAAACTGTCCTTTCATTGTACTCCTACAATACCTTGCTCAATAGGGATCAAGAACTTGAATAAGTTTTTAAGGCCCAATAATACAAATAGTTACAATAGCACATCACATCCAGGCAATATTTTTAGAAGTACTACTTGTATCTCTAGCTAAGAAGGACTGCAATATTCTACGCAGTTGCACATGTACCTACCTTCAAAGTCCTCATATCACAGAACATCTCTTCCTGCTTTTATTTCATTTTTTTCTTCACATGGTCTTAAATGGGTAAATCTGTCCCTATATATTTAAGAAAGATAATGATCTCTTGTATGTGTTCCTAAGAAAGAGCTGGAATCCAGTAGTATGCATCCAACTACATACAAAACTGGATGTACGTCAATTTTCAGTAGCTAATATAAAGCAAAAAATGTATGTAGTTTTTCAATATATTCACTTTTTTTTTAACTATGGTTTCTTTTGAGATGACAGGTATTCTAAATGGCATCACAAAGAGCAGGATTATCAATCTTTTCATCATTGCCTATTAAAATATATTCTAACTCTTGTATTAACAATCCTGCAAAATTGTGATTAGAAGCATTACAGGGCCATATATCTAGAAACAGACAAAGGTTAATAAAAAGTAAGCAAAGCCTAGTCTTCTGTCCCAAGCAGAATCAGGTACCACACAAACTAGTTTCTGTGTTTTGTTGTTTTGGTTTTGTTTTTTCATTTTTCTGTTTGTGGGTTTTTGGTGGTGGCTTGGGCTTTTTGTTTGTTTGTTTGATTTATTGATTATTTCTTTTACTTCCTCACCTTCCTAAGATTTAAACCAGAAAATTAGTTTTTCAAGTATAAACTGCATGACAGTTCTGAGAGAAATGGAAAATGGAAAGGGAAAGAAAGAGAAATAAAAGAAAGAGAAAGGAAAAAAAGAAATGGAATGAAATGGAATGGAATGGAAATATTGAGGTAGATCTCAAGATGGCTGTAATATGGTATTTTCTGTCCAAAAAGCTGCAAACATAACCCATTCATGCTAGGATGGTGACTACAATACTTGCTGTATGTTAGTTCAGAATTCACGGATAACTTGTGCTTACTGATCTTTATTCATTTTTAAATCCCCTAATATCAGCGGAGAGCTAACTCTAAAGCACATTTCAAAGTCAAAGAAAGCGCCTCTTTGAAAGACCTGTAAGTGAAAAGATCGAAAGTTTTCTTTAATAAAATTCTTTAGTATTAAAGGAAATGATGTTATACTGTGTCATAACAGCATCTCATACTAATATTTCTATTATTTATACTTTCTAAGAAGGGCATTTGGTAAAATCAGGCTAGAAAATTTGCTTTCACATGCATTCTTATTCTTGTATTTGACCAATTTAATTTTCAAAATGTTAAAAATTGTTCAACCATTTTTTCATAAAATACAAGGTGTCTAATTAAAACCAGTACTTTATAACCTAAGTTCTCTAATGCTTCTAGTTATACCTGTTAAAATGCTACTGAGAAATTGTGTATGTTCTTCACAATTATCAATATTTTTTATTTACAACATAAAATGTTTTTCAGTAATTTTTATATATTAATTCAACTTTCTATTACCCAAAATACATTTTAGTAGGCATCTTCTGTGATGGGTTAATGATGACAGCCTTAATACTTTGCCAAGTGCAATTTGCAACTTCATTTCTTAAGCAAAAATAATACCCAAGATGAAGCCACTCTGAGTTGTTTTTACATTAAATCAATTTTATTTCCAAAAAGTACAAGTGGAACTATGTTTTATTGTTATGACTCTGAAAGAAATATATTTTTAGGTCCCCTTATCCTTGCAATGATTGCTACCCCATCATACAGCAATTGTTTTAAAGATATATCAAGGAAAGTATGGGCAATTTCCGGCTAGCTATTCAAACTGCAGGCTTTACATCCAAGACATTACTTCTGATCGATTTACCTTTTTGATTAGAATTCCAAAAACGTGTGGGAACAATATTTTAAAAACTGCACTTTTGAAATGCCATTGAACTAATGAGGCAGATCAAGGGACCACTGTTATATTCCTAATGCATCCCGTTTCTTGATCCTCTTCAACAGGGTTTCAAAGAGTCTATTTTTAAATAAAGGGTTCTGTGTTTTTTTGTTCACTCTTAATCAAATAGGAAATCAATGAACAGTCATGCCCTGGACTGTTCTAATTTGGATAGCTGGTCTGAAACGATGCTGTTTTCTGTACATATGAAGCAAAAATCTCCCCAAAATAAAGGATGATGTCGATATAAGAGGAGATGTACATCTACCCTTCTTGTTTTATGGTGATCTAAACATCCTGACCAACATCTGCCCCTGATTTTTTAATTCAGTCGCTGTTTTGGATTTGAAGATGATGCAAGAGAAATCTCTGAATTTCTACTTCTGTCATGCAACTGATAGTGCCTTTTGCACTGAGCTATTAGCAACCATCATCATTTACTATTGCTTGACCCTGAGAAGTGCTGTGGCTCCTTTGAAAAGAAACAGTGAAGAAGATCATTTAGGTATCATGATTAATGGCATCACAATAAAATATTTAAACACAAATGACTAATTATATCAAACCAGGCTCTCAGGCACCATTTAAAAATAGTTCACTTTCAGTTACTAAAAACATTAGACATCTTGACAAAATGTTTAGCAATGCTTTCTATGCAAAAAATCAACTCCCAACTGTTATTCAGGGAGGACATTGCATATAAAATTTTTCGCCAGTAACAAGCAAAAACATAGAGGAGGCTGTAGGTCAAACATCATCTTGCTGGCATAGATAAAAGAAAGATTATGCATTTTAAAAACGCAAACTTGTTTGGATATTGCTGTATCTTGTAGTATGAGAAAGAAAGAGCTGATTGATACTTTCCTTCTTATGCGAGCTTATGTTTGTGGTTAAATTAAGATCTGTTTATGTCTGATCATAAGTTTTTTACTTTTAACAAGAGCTTTTCAACAAAGGATCTACAAAAGGTCAGAGCATATATACAGTTACTTAAAATGGGTTATGAGTAAAGAGGCACAAGCTAAGACTTTGAGATTCACTTTGCCTTGTAGCTAGAAGAGACAAGAATGGATCCCACAAGAATCCTGAACCCAAGGGACACTTACCTCTTGGGCAACAGCTGATCAGAAAGGAATCATTTAGTCAATCACAACACTGGTTGGACTAACCTCATGTTTATGTTACGTTTTTCCCTTGATAGACAGATGATAACTTGGGAGGTTTTGTGAGTCCAATCTAAATACTGAGGTATCAATAATTGAGGTATCAAATAGAACATTTGTATCATAATGCTCATTACTATCACAGAGGAAACGATTCAAGTAGCTGACACTCATCTGCAATGCTGTTACCAAAATCTCACAAAAATCAATGAATCTGTAATGGTGAAAGGGAGAACAGAAAAATCCTAAAGCTATTAAAGACAACGAAGATAAAAATAAATGCTTTTCTCAATCTTTTCAGTGAGTCAAGGGCCACCAAGATCATTAGAGGGATGGAATACCTTGCCTATGAGGAAAGGCTAAGAGAATTAGGATTGTTCACCCTGGAGAAGTCTTTGAGGCAACCTAACTGCAACCTTCCAGTACCTGAAGGG
>QWTY01018699.1:31879-44849 GCA_008033365.1 Pseudorectes ferrugineus | reverse complement strand
GTAGAAACTGATTTAAAACATCAAGATAGAAGGTTACACTGGTAGAAACAACTATGAAATAAGAAACTTCCGAATATTGACTAAATAATAAAGAATAACCAAACAAAAATACTAGGCCAGAAGAGAGATTTCAATAAACATAGAAACCTATTAGGTTACAAGACTTATATCTATAAAACCAGAGCACTAGCACTTCCTCAAGGAAACACTATCAAAGCACAAGCACAAACTCTTCCAATACAAAGGACAGACAGAAAGTTGAAAAAGAGCAATGAAGCTTCCTTTACCAAAGCAGCAGCAGCATTAAGAAAATAGAAAGTAGGTCAGATTACTATGAATGGGTATAGAAGAACAGCATGAGGGTGTTAGGCCAAAATCAGAAAGGTTAAAATAGAGGAGACAAAAAGCAAGGGATATCGTAAGTCAAGGAGAAATTATTCTACGAGTACAGTGCTAGTAAGAGGAAGACCAAATTGGATCAATTTGCTGTTTAACAAAAATGAAAGCCAGCAAATGAAACTGGAGACCTGTTCCTATTTTCTTTTCCCTTCAGTTGTCATTGAAGATCAACTGTGAGCCAGACAACTGGTGACAAAGAAGTAAGATCTGTACAAATACAGCAGATTGGAGCATACTTACATGAGCTGATCTGAAAAATATCTCAGCAGGCCCAATTTCAGAGTCACTAATGGTAATTTTGGAAAATTATTAGTAGTAGATGTCTGAAAAAAAATTCCAGGGAAACTGGAAATGGTTAAATGGCAATGATAATCTTAAAAAGGGTACAAACCAAGAAGCTGAGGAAGTAAAAGACCACTGAACTGAACTTTCATTTCCTGAAAATTGGGAACTTATAGACATCAAAGCAAAGGTAGGAAACAAAAAGGTCACACTGATTTTTTTTTTTCAAGTAGAAATCATGCCAATTTAATTTTCTCCTGTAACAAGATAACTTAGCCTTGAGGATGGGGAGAAACAGATGTCACACACTGACTAATGAAATTCTTATATTCTTGTATGACACTCAAGCAGGTTATAATGGTCCAGACTGAAAAAATGGATGAGAGAAATCTACTAAGCTTCATATGAATAGTCATTAGGTTTTGTAACTACCCAAATTGAGACTCTTCACTCCACACTTTTTCCAAGAGATATGCTTCAGATCCAAGAGTACTGAACATTTTCATTAATGTGGAAGATGGAAGGAGAAGAATATGTGTGTTGAAATTCAGGCCAATACAGTCTGGCATGGTTGCAAGAATGCCAGAATTCACTCCAGTCGTGAGAAGCTGAAAAAATGGTCTGAAATGACCAGATGCAGCTGAATGGCAATGAGTTCAAGACCACCCTTAAGAAGAAGCCAGTTGCCTGAATTACCAGTACAGTGGGAAAGGGTTTGTGTTTTAGAGCACACAAAATGAAAATAGCATGTTGTTGAAGAAGAGATAACTGGTAGTTACTGGCACAGAATCACCCTTTCATTTTACTCAGCAGTAGTAATGCTGCAGCTTCACTGCTGTATTCAAACTGGACAAAAACAAAGGTGGCATGAACAACTACAAGGAAATCGAGGAGAATCAGAAACCTAAACCAGTGTGTTTTCTTGACAGTTTGTCAAGAAAAGCTGGAAGTGCTAGGTTTGTTAAGAATGGACTTAAAATATTAAATACGTAACGGCATATTGCAAAACAAAAGGATTCTCTACATCAGCTGAAGAATAGGGAAGTAGGAATTTAATGTAAATTCTCTTCCTATACCAATGTTAAAACCAAAAACTTTTCTACAAAAACCAAGCTTGAAGGGCCTGTGGGATCTCCATCATCACATGTTTTGAAGTGCAAATGTGTAACAAGGGTCACAGAGAAATGACCACTAAGCACTGGGGGACAACAGAAATTCTCATGAGGCTGCCCTCACAGACTAATAACTTGAGACTTTAATACATGAAAGGTGCTCTGTGATAGGGTCCTATCCCAAAATGTAATGAGAAAAGCTAATCATGCAAATGTAATTTGAAACAGGTAACTGCTGCCTTCTTCCCCTTCTCACTTAGAAGGTTCCAACGACTGTATGGGACTTAGCCATAACAGAATAGAAGGGTCAAAAACCAACTGTAGCAGAAAGTAGGGTACTTGCTTGAAAGAAAAAGATTAAATAAATACAGTGGAAAAGCTGCACCCCTGAACTTTTTGTCTAGCTGACACACACCCCATTCCCTCCCCAATAAGTGCAGAATTATGAGTCTGTGCCAGTCACTGTGAGAATCCATGTTGATAAAAGCAGAAAAACAAATCTTCCAAGCCATCGTTTCAAAAAGCCCATTTCCAAAAGATCTAGATAACTTATTACTATATCCTAAATTACATGTAAGAGTTTGTTGATTACTTTATAGTAAAAGCTATTATATTTTTTAAGAGGAAATATATCATCAACTCCCTTCTGATTAACATGATCATTTCTAGCTCCTTCCCAGAAGAAGTAAAATGAAGACAGGCTAGCTAGCACTGAACACTGCTCCACATTGGTGGACTGGCCCAAGGCAATTAACAAGGTGCTGAGTATAAATGCTTAAATATGTGCATGCACAAACCTGAACTAGCATAATTTTATACTAAAATATCTGCTAATATTTTAATATAAGATACTAAGTATCTGCTTCTAAGAAAAAAAAAATTCCTTTTCATCATCCTGGTCCTCTAAAGATTGTTTAATTCTAAGGGACACAAGGGGAACTAGAGATTAAAACCAGAGCAATTTTGAAAAAGCATGCAGGAGCTTTCACAGCAAGATGCAAAACTGGAAATTGTTCAGTGTTTTGCTCTGCATGTTTTAAGAGAAACTAGATTCTTAAAAACACTGCTTTTCGTTCCTGTACAACTGACACAAATATCCTTAAACAAAGCAGGGATTGGTTGGTTCGGTATTTTGGAGATTGTTTGGGGTTTTGTTTTGCTTCTTTTTTTAGAGGCCAGTTAAGATACCCAGCTGAACACAGTATCACCCAAGCCGTACAACAGAAGGTAAAACCTGAAGCATGTTGGGAGTTAAGCACTTTTTACCTTACGTCCCACATATACAGGAATTCCAATAATCATAGCAGGAATAGCAATGCCAGCTATTAAGGCAATTCCTACAGGAGCTCCAACGAGTGTCCCTAGTTGCCACAGGATTTTCTTCTTACGGCTCCATGGTTTCTTCCCCCAAAATGTGCAACCTGATGGGCTAATAAAAAGAAATAAGAAAACTGTAAAGAAACTGTAAATAAATCAACATAGCTACACACTACTGAACATTTCCCTAGTTACAAAATTATTGTCCTTAGGTTCAAGTTACAGACATTATGGATACCAAATCATCAGTTATTTCTTCAGACTGTTTTTTGCCTTGACAGCATATTTTGCAATGTAACAAGAATCATATTGCATATTGCCACATACCAATCTATGGTTCACAGTAACTTATACGATCAGAACTTTTGTATTGCCTAACACAAAGACAATACAGCAGTATTAAGACATCAGTAAAAAGAGGGTGTGTTAATCTAAAATACTTGATTTGTACTAAAACCATGTTGTATTCATAAAACTTACAAAATATTTTAAAATAAAAATAATAAAGAACTAATTTAAATACATGTATTGAAAACTAACTTAATTCTCTGATATGGATACTTCAACTGTAATTCTCTACTCTGAGAGGAAGAAAGCCAGACTTACAGCACTTGGGAATCTCCTTCTAAATACTTTAGAAAACAAATTACCAACCACACAGAATTTTTTTTTTATTAAATGTACCTTAAATAATGTAAATCTGAGATCTCTTTCATACATAGCCAACAGAATTCACAGCCACAGACAGCACAAGTCATATGATTGCAGCTTCCATCATTCATTTTTATTATATAAGCAGCACAGCGTGGGCATGGCTTTATGTCATCAGCTGTTTAAAAATGAATATTAAAATCATATCAGTTCCTTAGACAAGCAAATATAATCACAATACAGACATACATTTGGGAAAACTGATTGAACCGTTATCTGAAAAACTGAGGAAGTTTTTTTATAAGGTTGCTTTACAAATCTTCATTTGGCAATGAGTTGGTATCAAATTTGTTTTTACAAACCTTGGACTGAGCAAAACTAATGAAAACAAGGTGTACTAGACCACATTCAAGTAACTGAATAGTTAATGCATACACTCTATTCAAGGATTTTCTAAGCTTAATGAAATATATATTAGAGTCTGACATTAAATATGTATGCTAACACAGGACAGATAATATGGTCTCTTTAAATATAATCCTCTTTTACATTTCAAGTTATAAATCTTATACTTGAATATTCAGTCTCCACTCTTTTAACATATCTTAAATCCAGCTCCTCGTTCACATTAATGTACTTCTTTGGTATTGCCAACCTCCTCTTGAGTCCTTTTCACAGTCCTACATTATAGTTACTTACTCCCTAGAAAAATATACAGAAGAAAACTCTGGAGAATCTCCGTGCTCCCAAGTCAAATGCGGAAAAATGAGGTTAAGTGACCAGCTCTGTCAAACAAGGGGTCATTGAGCAACAGAGAAATAAACACACACCACAGTTCGGATCTTTATTCCTGGTTAGCACCTGCACTTTGGGACAAGCTATTTATTCACAGCAGCAGAAACACCCTGCAGCTCCTAGCGCAGAACTCCAAGTCTACTCCCTCAGTGCTACTAGGTAGGACAAAGGGAAAGGAGAGCTCATACTTAATAGAAAGAATACCTGAAGAGGTGCAGAACCAGCAGAGAAAAGTACCTCTACCAACTCCAGTGCACAAGGAGTAAGCAGCTGTAAGGATTCATTAGCTACTCCCACATGGGAGCACATGCACACCCTACAGGGCAGTAAGTAAACTGAGCAAGTTCTTCAGCACAGGAAAGGCAGAGCTACTGCTCTTCAGGCTGAGACAAACTGAAAGGGTAAGGAAAGGAGCTGGTGTGCTAATTTATTTAGCTTGTTTTAACATTTATTTGAAAGCTAGAGCAAGATGCCAATTTTTAGGGCAAGATGGAATGCATTGTTAAAATAAGCCAGTGCAAACTACAAATTAGAGACTCCCAAGCCTGGGGCTGGATTGGAGAAAAACAGCTCTAACTACAAGGTGCAAGTGAGACTCTTTACCCCAAATATCGACCCTGCTTGTACAGGCAGACACAAAAGCTGCCAAATAAGTAAGAGTTTGATGTAATTCAGAGCCAGTTCTTATCAACAGCAGACTGGAATCTTGATGTGCTAAATACTACTCTGAATAGCTTATCCTCTTTTTTGGGGAATTAAAAACAAGCTCAGCTTTAAGAGGTGCAATTGTTTGCTTTCTGGTAGACAAGACAGATGAGCATCTCCTAGAAAACGAGAAATTAGTACTAACAAAGACATCAAACATCAGAGCTGGCATCAGAGTAATAGTCTTTTTGAAAACAGAAAATCAGGGGTTACGAGTTTTAATTTTAACAGCTGGGAAATTTCACCTACAGTGGAGAAAACAAGAGTACCAGCGTGTAAGTGATACAACTAAAGAAGTCAACATGCGAAACATGGGGGATGCCTTGCAGCAAGTTCATTTGATTTCACATTTTCAACTAAAAAGTAAGAACTTAAAATGATGACAAGCTTTTAAGACTTAAGTCAGATGTTCTGGTCACAGAGTACTTCAAAGTATAATATTTAAAATTTTAATTCAAATTTAGACTTATTATTTTATGTTTCTGAAAGACAAAGCACCTATTATCTATCTACCATGTCACTATTCCATTCTTTCATTTTCTAGGGTTAATTGTGCAAATGTACAAAAGAGATATTTTACAGACACAGCACCCTAATAATAAATACCTGCTGCTCCAGATTCCTGGCTGTAACTAATAGATGAAGAACGAATTGTTCTCAGGCGCAGACTCTGAGCTCTCTCCTGGCGAGCAGCATCGCAGGTCTGGTTGGGATGCCAAATTTGCTTACAGTGGTAGCAAAACTCAGTTCCACAGCCTTCTCGTCCACACATCAGTTTGGGGCAGCTGGCACATCCAAACGCGATCACAGCATATCTTGAATGATCAAGAGGGGCAAGAGAGAATTTTGTTAACAAAACCAGTTCTAAGTATAGAACAAAGCTGACAAGACAGCTGTCAGAGCAGCTGAAGCAGGTACAAAGGCAGTGGACATCAGGAGCTGACTACCTCCTCAAGGAGGTGGCCAGCACCAGTTCCTGAACACTTCTTCCCACAGCTCTATTGCCATTGCATTAGATTAAGATTGTACAGAAATACTATAACCACTGCAACACTCACTCACCTTTATTCCATGCAGTATTCAAATATACTGTATGTAAAGCTGAATGCAATACCGTAAGGTTTACAGTCACAAAGAAACCACACTTCAGAAGAACGGGACAATAAACCCAAAAAAGGTGTTTACGCAATGAGGAGAAGTTATAGTTTCAAAAGTGTCCCAGTCACTGTGGGCATGTGTAAGCTTGACCCTGTCTATAATGAGGGAGGACCCCGCTAAGTGGTCTGCAGTGTAACCTATAGCTGTAATGACATCTGATTTGGCACTGCAAGAGGTTTTAGGATTTCACTAGTTGCCTTTTATCATGAATACCACTATTTACTTTAAGTAGATGTTTGTTAACTCTTTGTATTTTAAAATGTCAAAACAACAAACCAAGTATTTTATAAATAGGATTTTGGTTTCTCAATAATTAAGGCATTTTTAAAAATACATTTCAAACTGTAAATGCAAAAATTGGTAAGAATTCAGGGCCTCGATGCCACCTTTACTCTGACAATACTACAGAGCTAAAAACCTCCAAGAATGCTGAAACTACGCTATTTTGTAATCAGACACTACATGAACAGTTCTATACAATGAGAGTTGTAGTGACAAATCTATTCCTTCATTAGACCTCCATTTCAAAGTTTACATGATAAAAACACAGAGAATGTGTTCATATTAATAGTAAATACAAAGATATGTATATATGTTTCTTAATTCTTACTCACTGTAGCTTTTTTCAATGATTTTATGCAATAGCTTTCTTTTAAATATATAATACTAAGTCCACTGGTACAAACATTTAAAACAGATGTATGGTTTTATTCACATGAGCAGGGTCCCTGAGTAGACTTCAACAGATTTATAATTTATAAGACTTAAGTTTCTGTCTGTTCAAATGAAGGCAATTTTATTTTAAAAGACTGAATTGTTTATTTTGACTCCATGTCCATTTTGTAACAGTTGCATAAATTAACTCAAAATATTCTTTATTAGTAATAATACTTAAAAATTGTTCCCACGTCTAGCTTAAAATTTAGCTACTTTTATTTAAGAGTAGCTAGATCTGAAGCTCTGCAAAGTTAATGCAAATCCTATCCCTTTCATTATTGTTTTAAAACAGCATATTTGAGGTTCCCCCCAAGAAATTTTGCAAACAAATAGGACTTTCAACCTTTAACTTACAGATGATGCAGTTACAAATGAGATACATGCTTGTCTGTTTGCAAATATTTCTTGCTTTCCAAGTAGAGATTTATTTCAGTAATTGCTAGACTCTTCTATATTGCTGCCAAGTTAATCAGCTTCATTTTCCCCACTTTCTGCAAACTGAAGAGATAATTGCTTTGCATGTACACAGAGACTCTGATCCAAACACTTCTTCAACATACAGGGACATATTCAAGGCTTGCTAATGTTAGACCAAAAAAATCTCAAGTGTAAGACACAGAATAAAGTACCAATTTATATCCTGCCTCCTTCCTATCGCTAATAAAACATAGGCACATCCCTGAAAGCACTCCCTATTTGGGACTGATGTACTTGGCACACCTTTAGAAAATAACTTTTCAGACCAGAGCAAGTCTCAGTTCAAACTGTACAGGATTACACGTTTCGTTTTAACATTTGCATTCTTTTTAAACAGGATGTGAAAGTCTAAAGTCCTTGTTTCGATTGAGAGAAGGGACAATCAACCAAACTCAACGTAATACCCAGTAAAACAAAAAACAGAGGCAGTGAGCAATTAATTGAAGGCTGCACAGTGAAAAGACTGATGAAGAATTTGTACTCTTTTGCATGATCTGCCTTTTGCTTGATAAAGGTATGAAAATTTAGGAATCACTTCTCTCTTCTAATGATGTCAGCAATAACAATCTCAGAGCAAAACCATTAAATAATTCAAGCAGAAGAAAAGACAGAACACATTTGGAATACTGATTCAGTAATGCTTGTTAAAATGACACTGGAGTAGTGGTATGAAAACAGAATATAAAAATATTGGTCTAGGAGAAGGCTCATGAGGTTTCCCTATCAGTGCTCCTTCCCCAGGGAAGGATCACCTATATGACAGTGTCTGGTATCAAGCCACTGCTGGTAGGTTACAGCTGGTCCAGGCTTTTACAGCATTTCAGGTAACAACGACGATCAGGATGCATTTGAGCTTACAACAAAAGCTGAGGATGAAGCAGCCCAGGGTCAGAAACTGTGGTGCCAGTGGTATGGACCATTCTGGCACTGGGCTGCTGCAGTGCAGGAGACCCCTCAGCTCCCAGGCAGCCCATCCAGGGCACAGCTGCTGCAGCAGAGGTTCTCCTTCAAACTGACCTGCAGTTCTCCTGTTGGGAGGACAAGAAGTTCCCCACTGGGACAGAAGTCAATAGCAATACACATGGTACTGCAGATAACTTTGCTTCAAGATCTGTTTGGTTCATGTTTTGCTGTCCCTAGGAGTTGTTTTTACCCAAACAGAGTTGAAACAGAGAGGAAAAAGTTATTTACTTCTTAACTATTAACTGTTGTTTCCTTAGAACCCAGGAGACCAATGATGTAAAAAAACCCCCAATGTTTTAACAGACTGATCTAGTTTCCCTCCATTTTTTCATTTCAGGGATCAAAGTTTTTATAATTATTTGCTCTTTATCTGGTCCAGATTTTTGACTTAGTGTGATGCCCAAACCCTGAAACAATACCACATGGGATGTTTGATCAATGCTGAGAAGAGTTGAAGCACCGTTGTGCACCATCCATTTTTTACCTACTTGTGCAGTAATTTTTTCCTACCAAAATGCTCCACTTTGCAGCAATTTCCTATTTATTACACTACTTGCTTCTAACCTTGGAGTCAACTTCAGGAAATGATGCTACCCTCTGAAGTCATTGCACCTCTCCTACTTTGGGATTAATTGCAAATTTAGTAAATGCATTCCATCCAGCTCCTTCATGAAATATTTGATCCATGCTAAAAGGTCATAACCATAACCCTAATGCATTCCGCCAGTACTACATTTCAAGAACTGTTCAGAAAAAGAAGAAAATCCCTCAGCTTTAATTGCATATTGTACAACTTGATTAGCTGCCAAAGCAATTAGAAACTGCGACTACTGTTGCACCACATAATTATTAAAGCAAATGCCTGCTGATCTGAAGTTTGTGTGTACTGTGTATCCTGCATCATCTCTGAACAGTGTTTGTTAGCAAAGGCTCTTCTGTGGAACTCTGAGTAGTGTTTGCTTCCCTAAACCTTACACCTGTACAGCTCCTTCCTTCATTTTCCTTCTAAGCTCCACCACAACATTAAATCCCTGTTATTACTTTCTATACCACTCCCACTTCTCCTTCCTACCTCCCTCTGTGTGCTTTCCCTCAGTTAGGCACATACAGACTTGTCAGACAGTGCTGTGGTGGCTGCCTGAAAGCCAAATTTAAATTTTTAACTGCAGGATTCATACGCAGGTATTACTCTTGCTGGAGGCACTACTGATGGTTTTTCTTTTGTTCAAGCAATATGCCCTTTTCCCTAAACTACTTAGATTAACTTCTGCTGAATGCTTAAACCCTGCTGCCCAACATATCTAAGGGCTCTGAAGGTTTCAAAACAATCAGAAGAAGGCTGGGAAAAAGACCAAACATGATTGCAGGAGCTCTTGTTTGTTTAGGATGTCCACCAGAAACAGTGATCCTCCTAAGAAGTACCCAAATAGCCAACTTTATTCCACTTTAAACTAGTAATGAGAATTCAGTGAGGAGGCACTATCTGTGCATTAAAAGCAGAATTCATCTATCACTGTGAAGCATTTCCCTGCCACTTTAATTATATTAGGAAAAATCCTGGTATCGGAAGTGCAACATAAGGTTGCCCGTGCAGTATGAGTTTGTTCCCTTCACATGGACATTGGCAGAGTTTATCAGCCTGGCAATATACTGTATTTTCCACAGGACTCCCCTCCCAGAGCATGGAGCATGTAAACAAGCAGTTCTGGAGCAATAATTTAAATACTTGCTGCACGCTAATACATTGTTGTGGTCCCACATGATTGCATGGAACTTTTACTCTGCTCTGAAGACCCACTTTTTATTTTTATAATGGTGTTATCCTTAGCAATTATCATCACAATTTCTGACCACTGAAAGATACTTAGGAGGTTTTTTTTTTAAACAGATAAGAAAATTGAAGCATAAAAACCAAAACAGGTTCAAGAAATCTGCCTTAGTCTACTTAATTAAGTGCTAAAAAAGTATCTGAACCATGGTTTAATAGAAAATGAAACATAGTTTAATAGAAAATACTTTAACAGTTCTTAAATGCTTCTCCTCAGCTTGAATAACAAATATAACACAAAAACTCAGGGCAAAGTACACTTCTGCCTATCAAGTAATACCTTCCCTTTTTTTTTTTTTTTTTTTGCAGTATCAAAATATTAAGAGTAAGCTATACTGGCTTTGTCCATATGCCTTTGTTACAAGCTCATGCAAACAAAACATCCCTCAAGTTACTTTTCCTTCTGTCCTCAAATTATGCCACAGCAATGCCACCCACTTTGGACCAGATATGAAACTACCACGTTTCCAGTCCCTGCTTTTGACTTGCATTAGCAAATTCTGTTTCTTTCAAAGTATGAAAGCAAAATCATATTTGAAATAAGTCCTAAACATTAAGCACCTGGTTATTAATATTGGAGCATTTAATCTACCTAACAGTCAGTTCTGTTTTGCTTGTTCTCTTGCAACATTCTTCCTTTTCTTCATTCTACTTATTGCTCGACTGTGAGACTTTGAAACAGAGCTGTCATCCTCTGAGTTTTTAGTATGCACTGCACACCTGGATTGCAGTCATGGCTATAATCTTTAAGCAGTACGATAACACAAACAATCTCTAAAAAAGCAGCTTGCTGAAGAATGGCATTATGAGACACCAGCAGCAGAAAAGCATGATGAGCTGCTGCTCAGTAGTATTCAGCCTACTTCGAATTCAGCATGGTTTTAGAACTGTTTAAAGTATTAAAGCAAAGTTAAAACATTATGTTCCCCAGATAATGAGCAGGAACAAGCTGATTATCTTACATCAGAATCCTGCTGACAGGCAACAAGTGCTGTCTCAACCAGCCACAAGATGGAAGATATCTGAAGCAGGAGAGAGGCATTTTAATTCAAAGAAAAGCTTAAATCATTTTTCACAGTTAAAAAGCCAAAATACCCACTGTGCTTTAACAAATTAAGTTAAACTACAGTCACCACATTTTCAATTCTCTTTAGTTTGAGTTTTGCACCATTGCCTTGGCAGTGCAACATCTAAATTTCTTTCTCTTGCTGTAAATAAAGGGCAGGCATCTACCAATAAAAGTTTCTTGACATTGCTGAAATTCTCTCTGTGCAAAAAAAAAAAAAAACCTACTTGAGAGACTGTTTTATTTTGGAAGGTGGCTGTGGCTTGGGTGGTTCTTATTTTTGTTTTCATTTTCATTTGTTTTGATTTCTTGTCTTTTTTTTTTTTAAGAGAATTCTGCCTGCTACCTACTCTTACAACTGTAACAACACACTAAGTAAAACAAGTAACTTTTCAAAAATCATAACGCTGTGAAAATTATGTATTTACACTGTCACTTTTTTGCAAATATAGGAAAAATACATACCCACAATCTGGAGCTGGGCACCACCTACAATCAGGATCCGCAACCAGCCATCGCCTAAGCATAAACTCTTCATATTTTTCCATCAAGATGTCGTCATTTAATATCAAACGAATATCATGAGGATTAAAACGTTCTGAGCATTCTGGGCAGCTAATATTAACTCTGCTCTCAGAGATTTCTATCCGGAGATACTGACGCAAGCAATCCACACAAGATCTATGGTGGCAAGTCATTATCTCTGGGAACCTGTCCTTGGAGTGCCGCAAAAGGCACAAGGGGCATTCCATGAAGTCTCCACTTGGTTTGCTGCTAGAGGTTGTTCCGTTATCAGAAGAGGTACACGTGGAGAAAATAGAGTTCTTGTCTGTACACATTTCTGAATGAATACTTTCAATACTTGCAATTCCATCAACACCTCCATTTAAATCCCTAGACTTGCGTTTTGTGTCTTTTTTTCTCCGAAAAAGTGAGCCCAATGAAATTCTTCTTTTCTTTGGTGCCTTTTTAACCGATGGCAAGCTCACAGAGGAAGCAGAAGACTGGAGGTCCCGATCAGAGCCCATTTGCCGATGTAAACTCATGTCTAGGTCACTCATCAGAAAGGGGTTAAATTTCATATACAATCCTAATCATTTTTAAGGATCAAACAGAGGCAGAGGATACAGGCATATTATTATGTAATCCAGTTTGAGAGTCTTCATGCAGAAAATTCACATGTATCTGCTTCCAGCAGATTCTTCAGAAGAATTCCCTGTATTAGGAGGAGAGATAAAAGAAAGCAGGATTAGAATCAAAACCATCACTATTGGTTCTGAAAGGTCACAGCACTCTAGTGACCTGTTATTCCTACTACTACCATCTTTTCCTCACCATCTGACCCAATACCTCTTTCTGTCAGCTTTTTCTAGCCTTTACATCCTTCTTATCTTAACAAGCCTGAAATTGCCTTCTGGTCAAGGACTATCTTTGTTACACTCAATCAGTGCAGAGAACAGCATCTGCACTCCCCTGCTCCCTTAAGGAGTGTGTGCATGT
>QWTY01018699.1:9971-25455 GCA_008033365.1 Pseudorectes ferrugineus | reverse complement strand
TCATCTAGTGGGTGGTATCCCTGCCCATGCAGGGCAGGGGGGTTGGAGCAAGATTATCTTTAATGTCGCTTGCAGACCACATAATTCTATGATTTGATGTTATTAAAAACCCCTGATATTCATGGATACTGTTATACAAGAATTAAGAGAAGAGCATTTGTGAGACAGAGATTAAATTATCTCTACTGCACTGTTACCATGTCTCAGTTTGTTCTGACTGCACTTTATTTTTCCTTAAGGTCCTGTGTCAATTATCTGGAAATTCTATTTTCACTTACAGAACAAAGCAATATTGTTTGTAAAACAATGACACAAACAGACTGACTATGAACCCACTTGGGCTCAAGGCCTGAGAGAGTCAGACCGACTAGGCATAAAAATCGAGAGACTGACAGTATTTAAAACACAGAGAAGCCTACAGAATTGCCAAAAGTGAACTGATACACAATGTTCTGTTTTAAAATTCTCAATGGTATGTAGCACATGACAAACCAATCCTGACAGCTAGAAAAATCTTGAACGGCTTATTTAAAAAAAAAGTTATGCTTCTTCCTTAGAAATTTATGAGCAATACATCCTGTATCATGTGTCCATGACAGCTGCTATTAGGAAAGGAAGTCTTGCAAGCTGCTCAACTCATTCTGAAAGTCTCTGAACAAATGATTGGCAACTCCAGCAAAACTGTTCCTCTTGCAGATAATGCCTGTAAAGAAGGGAGTACACTCAAAGTGCCTCCCTTGGTCTGGTGGCAAAAGGGAAAGAATTCCTTAAATTCTAAAAACATTAATTTTCCAAACCAGCAGCATTAAATCTGGGTATACTGTGTGCAGTGGTCGACCAAAGCTAAGAACTCAGTGGAGAGATGCTTTCTATTTGTGTATCTGCAGGCCTGCGTCTGTTGCAAACAAAACTATTTGCAATTTTCCTTATCTAAGTCAGCAGAGCAATCTCAGTTCAACCACGCACTCACTTGCGTGTCAAAAGCTTCTCCTATGCACCGTAGTGCATTCTGCAAACAAATGTACACCAAACTCTGCCAAGAGGAAACCAAAGTCCTGGAAACACTGAGAGGAAAAAAAACCACAACAAAACCAAACAGGAAGCAAAACAAAAATCACCAAAACATTTAACTATTTTAATCCTTTAATCATTAAAATCCTCACACTAGGACAATGTTTTTCTTGCAAGAGTAATTGGAGTGTATCCTCTTAGTGCAATGAGGGGCATGTATTTTCACTTCTGAATATTGTGGAGGGATTTATTTTTATGTATCCATATCTATATATGGACATATAAGCAATGTTCTGAAATATCTGACTAGCTAGTGGTCTGAAAAGTGAAAGCAACACTAAGGGATTTAAAAACTGCACAAGCTGCCTCTGCCTATGCACCAAAAAAAGAGGTTTAATCTAACTGTATTAATACTTTCATTCCTGAAGTTGCTTTTTATTGTACACTATACATTGCAAAATAATCAGAGTAAAGACATATACCAGTGAAAGAACAAAAGACAGTTTTTGTTTCCTGCAGTGTCCCCAGTCCTGCAAGTGGAAAACATTGCAATGCTTCTGAATGCTGAGATCATTCCTACAGAAAACTGTTCCAAAATGAAAATAACCAATACCAACAAATTTCCAGAATAAGCAGATTTAATTTCAGGTCTGTAATTTTGCCTGGTCAAACAGTAATGGCTACATACTGAATTCTGACAAGCTTTTGTTTTCAAGCAGGCTTACAAGTTAGCCCCACTATAAAAACAAACCAAATGAAGTGTACCAAGATACAAGGTGGGACAAATACTGCAGTAGAGGGATCTGGAACCATGAGCAGAAGTTCCAGAGAGAGCACAGAGAATTTGAACAGCATACCAGAGACAGAAGCTTGAGGGGATATATAAAACGTTACAGATTGCAGTTCCTGGCTCCTAATGATTTTTAAATTCAGCAAGAGCCAGAGTTTCTGTCTTGCGCTGAGGGAAGATATTATTGACTGTCTGACTGGCAGCATCTTCCAGCTCTGTTTTATCTCTGGCATAACCAACCTCTATTTTGGAGGCAGGGGAGACAAATAAAAAATACAGAAAAACAACCCACAAACACCAACATCCCCCCCCCTTCCCCCCTCCCCGATCTTGAAATAGCTTTGCCTCAAACTAAGAAATGCTGGAAGCTATTAATAGATTACTTTTTTAAACATTTGGTGCTATTTTACCATTTTAAGCCCCCTCGTATACACAGATATATTTTGCATAAAACTTGTGAAGTAAACTAATTAAAACGGACCAAGTTAGTAAGAGTTTTGAATTCTTCCAGCGACATCAAGTTAGGCTGCCTAAATGAGACCTTACCATGAAGATAGGTAAGAACTTGGTCACAGTTTCTGAAAGTCACTGTGACAACTCACAGTAACTTACTTTGCCAGTATCTCAGCCCTTGAGAACTGAGTAACTGCCCTGCATTGGTCTCTTTTGATATATCTCTTTACAGAGAACTAGTAATTTTGGTAAATATAATTCGATATAAAACTTTCAGAAAAGCTTGGATGACTGAGTGAATAATCCATGCCTGTCTATTCTAGCAGCAGCAAGTCAAGGATACAGACAGAAACTATGACAGTTTTCTGAACTCTGTTATGGCTAACGCCACAACTTCTGAAACTGCCCTCAGGTCAGGTACGAAGTTGCACCAGACTAACCAACCGCTCCTGTTCACTCAAGAGGTGAGATTAGGTCAGAACCTAGCAAAACACATTCAATTCTCCTCCAGGCTGACCTAGTAATCTATTCTGTCAGTATGTTAACTGTAAAATCTTGCATGGATATATTTCAAATCACCAAGTCAGTTTTTTGTAATGATAGTTCTAAATTAACTGCTGCAATATCAAATACAGCCCAAGATAAAAAAAAAAAAAAAAAAGGAACTACTAACTACTGAGAGAAAAAGAGACAAAAACAAAGACAGGGAAAGGTCTAGCCAGGGAAACAAAAATACTCCATCCTGCCAGAAACACTGCCTGTAGCTTCCAGACAGGAAATTCACTGCCTCCAGAAAAACCATTGGCGTCAGGAAATGGCAGAAGTACCATGAAACTTATCTCACAGCTGAACCTAATGTAAAATGAAAGGAGAACATTAGAAAAGGAAGGTAAAGACAAACCAACTAGCCACAGATCTTTGCTTATGAATACACTAGGTGAAAATTTAAATCTTACTGATGTGTCTTTGGAGGAAAGAATTAATGGAAAAGATTATTCTAGTCCTGCCGAAAATAAATAAATAAAAAACACCAGGTTGAAAAGATAGAGCCCATTCAGCACAAGAGAAGGGGAATGATCTAGCAGCATTTACAGGCAGACTCCAATAGCATTGTAAATAGTGTAAACACTAGTTAAAAAGCACAAAGCAAGGAAAAGCTGAATGCCAGTCATTTAAAGTACATCTGATGCTGTACTAACCTATGCTGGAAATACAATACATGCCAATAGGAGGAGTTATTCTGCCAGCACAATTATCCCACCTCCAACAACATCATACTATGCCAAAAGATATGCTATGTCAGCACACAGCAGGATTTAGTCAGGTTGATGAGAGTTTTTCCAACATTTTTCACTGACATCAACACAGACTGAGGAGTAAGCAGAGTTTCTCTCTGCAAAACAACTGCTGCACCAAATGGGTAGAAAAGTCATCGCAAACACACCCACTCATGGCCTTAAAGACCTAATCTTGTGAAACTTTCTTCCTCTTTATTGCCTTGTTACTGGTGTCCAAGCATGAATCAACACAGGGGAGTTTGTGAATCCCCTGCAAGCCACTGCATTAGCCAGAGGCCTCGTGTCAGGTGACACACTGGGTCACAAAGTGCTGACAAAACCCTGGCAGTGCTGCCACGTTCTGGATGGTCAGAAAGCTTCACACCAAACTTTAAAAAATAAATACTCAAAAGTTTCCTGCTGTGCTTCATATTTTACCAACAGAATACAAAGTCAAAAAACCCCACAGAGGACCTACAGTGATGTTCCTCTGCCAGCTGAGGATGCTGCAGCAGTTCTTAGTGCTTAGAGACACAAATGAGTGTGTGTCAAGATGTAGCTGCACTATTCCACTTACTCTATTACTTTTAAATTAGTGAATTACACCTCCATTGCCAGGCCTCACAACACAGTTGTATTCTAAAATACAACCCCTTGCCCTCATGCTTTTGAAGGGGGATTGCAAAGCCTTCTCCCCCTCACTCGCCCCCTCACATTCAAACTCACATACTCTTTCTGTATTGGATGTTACTTTTTTCCTCCAAAGCATCATCTTAAACAGCTCTTTCTACATAATTATGGAAACATCATTAGTTGGGCCCCTTTGTGCAACAGACTGTGACACATCATCTATTTCCAACAATTGCAGGTAGAAAATACGAAGCAAGCATAATGCAATTCCTAGAAAAGCTACTGTGCTTATTTTCTCCATTATTTAGAACAGCTAAACACTTCCTAATTATAGTCTCCAAACAAACCTGTATTATTTCAGGTTCTGAGGTAAAACCATATTTTGTGGTTTTTAAATAGTAACACTGGTAATGTGCCTTCAACTGTACCCTTTTTAGTAAATCTTTAAAAAACCCCGACATGTTAAGTCAGATTTAAAAGCTTCCTAGACCACAGAAACATCAGATTTGGTAAACTGAATTAGTACAGAAGGTGCTGCCTCTAGCCATGACTACCTGTTAGCCTAAATCTGAGATACAGCCCTCAAAGGTTGAGATTATTTTTTCCTTTAAAAAGCAGTGTAAATGATTTGCCAACACTACAAAAGCTTCTTGTTTATTTTTAAAATCAGCTGCAATCCTACAGCTTGACTCTGAATCCTGTCACAGTGACATCCACAGTTCTGCTCTGATGGCCTTAAATATAGCTTTCCTGAGCTGTTTGCATCCAGATAAACTTTAGATGAAACAAAACCTTAAACTGAATATAACACACAGGCTTTCATATTTATTTTCAAGTCGAAGATATTTGTTTAATCAGCAATAACAGAAGTCAAATCTCAGTTCATCTTAACAATAAAATACCAGTTTCTCTGGTGGATCATAAATTCAGTGTCTTTGAGTCCTTGCTTTCTTTCTACTTGCAAGTTAACCATTAAGAATTTCAAATTGCGGTAGATGATTACTGATTTATTTTCTTTTTGCTTATCTAAACCTAGTGTTAACACGGGGGGGGGGGGGGGGGAGTCCTTGAACAATAGATTTAGTTTGCCTCTAAAAAATATCTTCATTTGCAACACCAGCAGAGAACTGTTACTGTAATCGCAGTGTAAAGAGCTAAAAGCAATATCCTGCCAGCCAATAGTGTCAGGCACAAATATTTACAGAATATTCTGAAATGCCTGTAATAAACAAATGGGACAAAACATAGTTTATCAAGTACATTCTCTACCCACAAAAGAAATACGGCGAGTAGCAGGCTCCAAGGACGACTCCCAGTGACACTCCCCAAACACTGTTTCCATTCCAGCATGCCATTATTCCAGACCAGAGCGACTGAATGTGCGCAAAGCAAAACCTTACCCTAACTTTGCTCACGTCAGAGTTTTCTTGCCAGCAGACGCTTTAGAAATAGTTACATTAAGTCTCCATTGTGCTGTGTAACTCAGAGCTTGCATTCCTGAATCGGAAAACGAATGCAAAAGAGCAGGAACAGGGGGAGGACAAATTCAATTTTTCAGACCGAGATTACAGCTGTATCTGGCACAGTCTGTCCATGTGACTGGCTCGCTTTGCAGGCTTCAGGTAAATTCTCTGTGTCAGGCAGAGCCAGGAAGGGAACAAAGCAGTGGCAGGAAGAGCCGAGGAGGTCAGCGGCGGCCGGAGAGCCGGCAAGGCAGAGGCGCAGCCCTGCCCCGTGCGCGTCCTCCCGGCCGGGCTGGCAGCACCACCCCCGCCTGGCACACCTTGTCCCTTCGGGCCACACCGCCTGACCCAGACAGAACGGGGGCAGACGGCACTGCATCTGCCGCCTTTTCCACCTTCCAAAAACAAACCAGATGCCTCAAGTAAGAAACATTTGAATTATTCTAAAAGCAGAAACCAGAGCCAAAGCTAACAGTTTGTACACTCTTGCAGATTGCTGAAGACTAAGGGATTGCTGAAACTGCCTGCAGACACTGGTCCGTGGTGGTGGCAGAATACCTGACACTGGCTGCCTGGGGAATGAACAATAATACTAAAAAGATAACTAAAAATAACTCAGAAGTCTCCCCTATTCACCTTTTTTTTTTTTTTTTACAGTGACCAGGGCTCACCTTTGTGCCAATCCAACACCAGTAACATTCTGAATTTTAACTCAGAAATGTAGCATTCACTCTCAACAAGCTACACAAAAACATGAAGGTACATTCACAAGTGTGACAGCTCATGTCATAGATCCTCACACTCGAGTCTGTAAGCAAAAGGACCCTGCAACCATCTTCATGCCTTACTCTCAGCACCCCATACGTTTATAGTAAAAGGCTCCTCATTTCAGTCAGAGCTTCTACTTGACATCCAGCAAGTTCTAGATGAAAAAGAAGAACCCTCACTGAGGACAGCATTCTGAAACAGATTTATAACATGGATTTTATAAACCTGCACTGAACACTCAAAGATAATGACACTTAGCTCCCACAGCCCCTGACATGTGTCTGTTCATTAATGAAATCATCTTTGGGAGAAAACTGAGCATCTGACAGAGACACCAGACACACCAGAGATGATGTTGACACCTGAACAAAAACCAACACAAAGAGCTTCAAGTTTCGTGTTTACAAAGGGCCACATCTGTCTCTAGATAACCTGGTGACACTGTCAAACATTACTGAGTTAACTGTAGCTTACTATCCCGTTCCAACTCAGTGCACTGTGATCTGGACAAACCTGTATTTGTATTTGCTACCTCCCAGCAAGACCAGATCAGTACAAAATACCTGGAAATGATGCCAGCTGTTCTTTAGAAAGTCCGGATTTCACAGCTTTCTTCCCCTCAACTCTAAGGATTACTACACAGGTAGAACTCCTAGGCTCTAGTCTGAACCCAGATCTTTCTTTTGGCCATTTAAACCAATTTTTAAAATGTAGTATGTTTTCTCAGGGTGGGTGGGGAGGAAGAAACAAGCAGAATAAACAAACTGTGAAAGTATTTAAGATTTCAAGAATGGAGTGTTACCACCAGCTCCATTCTTCAGGCATCACAGAAGTGCCTACAGCAAATGTGAAACGGATCAGTGCAAGAGATTGGTTTTTTTCTGCAAGTCTGCTTTATAATGCAGGGTGAAACTTCAACAGAATGAATAGATATTCTTGATGATTGTTTCATATTCAGTCTGAAATGTACTTCTCTAGCCTTGTTACACTGCAATATGTGTGTGGTTTCCTTGCTACAGCTAGCATGAGACAAAAATGAATCATACGCTCTACCAGTGCCAGAACAGAGAATAAAACAAACGCAATCACTGTTATTGAGGAACAAAAGTCCTCTACAAAAATGTAGCTTGCACATCTGTTTCCATTGTAGGATTAACTTTTTCAGTGACTTTACCTGAGAAATAAGGCATATAAAATGTCAAAAAGTTCTAGTAGTCTAGAAGTGAGATATTTTAATGAGATCATTTTAACATAGGTAAGTTGATAAAACAGGAGCTTTTATGATTTAATAGTTATTTAGAAGCTTCAAGTCTATGATTGAAAACAGTAGATAATAAATTCTATTCTGAAAAAAAATGCAGTTTCTTTAACATTTCTGGTATATTGTCTGTTTTCAGTAAGGGGAGCTTATTCTATTTTCTAAACAATTATTCAACACTGCACTGGGAAAAAAAAAGGCTGTAACTGAAAAGTTATTCATAGATTAATTCTGAAGTTCTTTTAGCTGTTCCTTCATTCACTTCTTTCATGCTCACATCTTTTAGGATCACCATTATGAACAAAGGTATTCGTAACAAGTCACCTCCTGTCCTTATTTCTGACCTTTCTGATTTGCAATCCCACTGTTCACCACTCATCCTCAAGTAATTCCAGTGACAGAAAATTATCAAATACTGTATGAAAGAACATAAATAATTCTTCACTCTTCTAAAGTTGTGTGCAACTAGAGAAGTACTCTGCTGCAGTTTTAGCCAGTATTATTAAAGAACCCTCCTCTGAAGAGCAAATCTGTTGTCACCTTGCAGCTATCACAGCAGTACAACTGTGAGAGTCGTGTGATGGAACTTAAGGAAGCTGAAAGGCCAAGGCACATTTAAAAGGATTCAAACATCAAAACAGGTAGAGATTATGAATGATAAATGCAAATAAACTAGAAGAGCAATCTGCCAGGTCAACTCACATGTCACAACAGTATGTCGAAAAGGGATTGTTACAGCTCACAACACTTACGTTATTTACTTATAGTAGTAACTTAAAATTAAATGTATGCTGAGTGCAGCCTTTTTAAATACCTGCTGGTCAGGCTGACTGTTCCATACTGGGAAGGCAACAGCTACACTAAAAAACATACCATTTTGTTTAAATTTTAATTTTGATATAACTGAAGTAGTTTTTATCTGCCCGCACTTCCCCATTAGAGAAGTTACAGCACCTTCAGCTGCATTTGAGGCAATGGAAGAGCAAAGCATTCCTAAAACTTAACAGGTTTCCCTGTCTTGGTACAATCCCTCTCCTTTCTCTCCAAATGTCCAGTCACAAAGTAACCTCGGAAGCCACAATCCTAGAAGACTGTTCTGCTGAGACAGAAGGGGGAGAAGAAAAATGAGAAAGAGAAAAGAAATCTGAAATGGGTGGAATGAAAGTTAACCTACAATAAAAGGCACAAGTCTATACAACTGACACATAGATGCAGTATTGTTTGTTCACTAATCTGACCTCACCAATATGGCATACAAATTACTGAGAGAAGGGAAAGGGGAAGGATGTGACACAAATTGTTCTCAGGACAGTAAGAAAAAACCCCACAAATATCTAGAAGTTGCCTTCTCCTTATTAGGTACTCACTGGTGTAGAGTAATTGTGTAAGTGACATCTACTCCTTTCTTAAGTTTGGCTAGATAACAAAGAAGGAAATTAATATAAAAGTTTGGATCATGTCTATGATTCAGCATTCCTGACAACTCTGGTTTCTACTTTGACTTTCTACCTTAGTAAAAACACTTTTTCTAATTCTTTTACATTTGTCTACAGTATCAAGATCCACCAAGAAAACTGAGCTACCAAGTCTTTTTCTAGCAACGAGGACAATAAAACTGTTAAAGAACTTTTTCATGTAGAACCATTTCCTAGAGTGTACTTAATTATAGTACGTAAAAGTTCTACACAGCCATGCCATACCTGGCAAAAACAAGTGAAAGCTATTGTTATCACAGCACTGCTAATGTGATTATAGAAGACAAAAATCTTACCCTCCTTCTGACCCCTAGAAACTCCTTTCTCCAATAAATAAATTATCTTGTGACCTACAATATTATCAAATACTCTTCAGTTAACAGAGGCACACAAACCTACACTAAGAACTATGAGGACATTTAATATTGCACACTTGAGTGCTCAAAAATTAAGGATTCCAGAAAGCAAGCTGTCCATAAAAACTAAATTCAGCATCCCCCATCCAGTCAATTGACAGTGTAGCTGATGCAATCTCTTCCCCTGTCCACAACAAAGATCCAACTACCAGGATAGGCAGATACAGATTAAGTGGGGCCAGTTGCTTCCCACCCAAGCAGTGGTAAGTATAGCACCAGGCAGGTGAGCTCCAGTAAGAGAAGCTGGAAGCCTACTGCTGGATGCCACTTAGTGCTCTAGCAGTCATTTCCAGGCCTTGGGGAGATCCTAAAGGCTGTGTCCAGCTTCTGAACTTCCTGTAGAATCACACAGACACACTGATTTTTCTGGAGCTGGCCTCATTCCAGCAACGGCTTTTTCTCATTTCCATACTAAATGAGGCTCCATATCTACATGTCGTGTATTTTTTGCTTTATAACATCATTATACAATACTGAATTCACAAATACCACACAAATCCTTAAGATATTTTTACCAGACTAAAGGCTTCAAAATCATTAACAAATCAATCTTCAAAGCAGTGCTGTGAAATCTTCATAGAAATTCTGCAATGGAAGATTACTTTTCCAAATTTGCAAAATGGGGAACAGACACCAAAGCTAATGCTGTCACCTGAAATGAGATTAAGATATTGTGGGCTGCCAAAGCTGTAAGGCTGTTTTACATCAATATAGAACCGTACAGGGTCAAAACTTAGGTTGAGCACTGACAGCACTGACCTGCTGATCAACACCTGAATGTCTGAAGATGGGCACAGAGGAAAACACCTAACTACTCTATAAGGGCCTTGCCCAACACCACAAACACTCTACAAATGAGGTGTCACAGACTCCTTGTTCTAGCATTCCCTATCTTAAGTTTATACCCCAGCACACTCCAAATAATATGGCTATTGTCTAACGATTTAAATGCCAATACTATTTTCTGTTGTCAGGGCATGAGAATGTTCTCTTACACAAATTTTCTGCAATTTAATAGTTTGCAGACACCAAGTGACAAGACTTAGCTAGCATTAACTAGAATTAGTTTCTCTTTGAAACTTCTATCCCCGTGACAGATTTGATTAACACTGGCCAATGGGTTTCTAAAGAGGACGACAAACCTACAAGAATGCCTTCTCTCAAGGACACTACAGTCTGCTACAGCATGTTTTGAACTAGGGGTTGTGGAATACATCTCAAAGGAGGAACCCTGTGAAATAAATCCATGCTCCTGCAACAGCAGACACAGGTGGTGGTAGCTGAGAGGGCTGTGCATGGCAAAGCTTCATATAAACCTTTCCATCCCTCCTCCCCAGATGATGGTCAATAATTAGCAGGGGTTAAGGACCTGTGAACAGTCTCTTATTTTCTTTTATCTTTTTCTTTTGCAGGTGCTCAAGTTTGAGAGCAAAAATGTGAAATAGGGAAAGCTATCATAAAAAGATGTGGTTTAAAAGCAGCTGTTTCAGTCTATGTCACCCTCAGCTCCTTCATGCAACCTTTTCTTCCTGCTCTTCCTCACTTATCCCTTTTCCTTCTACTTCTTCTGTTGCCTCTACCCATCACGTTTTCCTATACCTCCTCTGAATTGAAGGTGGACAGCTCCCACTTTGTCTGAAACCTCTCATCCTGACAGAGAATCGAGAGCAGAAGGAAGCATTCACCCTTCTCACTTGGGTCTCTCATCATTGATTTGATGCCCGGCAGCTGTGCTACAAAATTTAAGGATCTCACCACTTGCTACAGTGGCTGAAAAAGTGTGGCTGTATGTGAAATGTTCAGAATTTTGGTGCCAAAGCAATCAATCAGTCTTCAAAGAAAATGCTCAAAACCACTTTCTAAAAATTTGCCATTCCTTGCAAGTTTTCACAGAGATAGAATAAAGATGGAGCAAGGCTTCTCTAAGAAAATAAAAGCAAAAGAAAATGAAAAAAAACCCCTGACCTCTGATCCAAAACACAGACATTATAACATTCTCAGAGCAGTTGCACCGCACTGTGTTTTTAAACATTAAGAAACCTTTCCTCTGTGTTCTCAGAAACAGTATTTGGTGGGGTTTCTTGTTTGTTTTAATATCCAAGTTGAGCTGCAAAATATAAATACTTCAGACCAACTACATTTTGAATGAAATATCACCAAAAACCTGAATGCCTGGTTTCATAATGTGAAGTATTAATCTTATTTATATAAGATACTGTCAGTTCTAAGTATTGTATACACAGTTGTATACACAATACTTAGAGCTCCTAACAAACTCCTAAAAAGAGGAATTCTTTGATGTTTACTTGATGTAGTAGCCCCAATCCAAATTAATATCTACCAAGACCATTTCCACTGCAACATACACTTACAGCACATGTAAGTGCATTTTTTCATATCTAGTATAAATTCTGAAAACAAAGCATGAAGAGAAAGGACGCATCACTCATTTTACAGATAGATGTTTGAAGCAGACAGATAATGTGACTTGCCAAACTCTCACAGAGACAATGCACAGAACAGCTGATGATGGACAGAGGAGAACGTGTCTTACCTCACAGCCAGAATGGGACGGCAGCAATGAGCAGCCTCCTCTGTCTGAGCTGCTAAGCATTAAGCCGTAATAACTCCACAACTTGTACTCACTTGCTTGTATTCTAATATATGTAGCACACCGGTCCACTCATCATAGTGGGCTGTCCTTAAAAAAAATTTATAAATCCCACCACTATTTGGAAGACAAATAAAACCATGCTTTTTCCTCCTTCAGATGTAGCTCCATCGTCCGTCTCAAATATCCACAGACTGTGTCAGTACAAACAACTGTTTCTCCCTTTTTTCTCCTGCTCATTTTACAATACAATATCCTCCACAGGACTGACATCACTGGAGAAAGACCCTTTACATTTTCCTTTGCTCGGCAAAATATATGGTCTGTAATGGTAGCCTGGAAGTATTTAATGCCATTCAACAGTACATCTTTCTCATCCTTGAAGGAAAGACATACATATCTAGAATGAAAAGACAAACACTTGATAAAAAACAGACAAAAACAATTTCAAAGAACTTAATGTACTGACTTCTTCAACAGAAAAGTGTTGATAACTTTAGAAGGAAAGGTCATGATAAAATTATTTTAAAAGCTTGAAGGCCTTGATTTGTTTCTCCAAAGTGAAGCAATCTTCCCTAACCAAGAAATAAGTATGTAAAAGGCCAAGCCAGCTATATTATCACTCAAACTAATTCAGAAATATAAGTTCTAAAAGGATTTCCATAATATACTACTGTAATCCCAAATTTAATTTTAAAAAAGCTATTTAAGCAATTACTTAATTTGATTACATTTTGTAAAAGAAACTGCAAACTTCCAACTGTCTACTAATTCATAAATTTGCAAATTACAGCATGAACTACAACATCATGAAAAAAACCCTGTTGGAAGTGCTCAGGTACTTGATTGAAAGGGAGGGGATGTAGCTTTTGTGTAAGACATTTTTTCAATACACCCTTAAAGGCCAATCTATATTTTACTCAAATATAAATCATACAATAATGTATTAAAATGTTACAATTTTAATACATTTCAAGATACCAGTAACCATGAGGAAACACATGTGGTTATTTAAATAAATCAACATTCCTGACTACCCTTCAAGTTCACCAGAATGTAACAAGTCACTCCTGGTTTCCTGAGTTCAGGATCCTGTCCCCAGCGTATGTAAGACTCCATGGTGCAAATGCCAGGTGAAACAAATCTTTTATTGCTCCCAGGCCCTAAACACGTTAACTTGTCAAGAGTGGTTTCAGATCCAAAAAGTACATTTATCTCCCAGCCAGTATGTTCTAGTACCTTCTATACTGCCATCCATGTAAATACCAAATCTCTCAGTGCTGTAAACACCCAAGAAAATCTATGGCAATGAGCCCAATAGCTTAATGAAACACAGCTCAAAAAACTGCTCCTTCTATAATCAGTATTTAATTTGCTACTAATCCAACTGAATGTATTCTTGTTCTCACACTATAATATGAGGACAGAAGTTCTAACTTATCCTGATCTTTCTCATATGAGAACTGAATTTCCACCTAGAAAGATGTGAAGCCTTGGAACAGCAGTGTTAGCCAGGGAGGCAAGTGCATCACCAGAGACTGACGCAGGGAAGTACTGTCTAAATCTTTGCATCACTTACAGCCACACACAGCCACCTGTAATACAGTAAATTACATATTTTCTAGATTTACAAGCCAACAGTTGGAGAATACTTGTTTCTCCTTTTGTCAGTGATTAGCAGAAAAACAGGAAATTAATCAGGCTGAAATAAATCTTGAGAAGAAACACCATCAAATTTTTTGGTCTTACATAATATTCATTATTTTTTGAAGTGACAGGAACTTCAACAAACAAATTGATCAAAAAATCATAGTTTTAACAGATAGTAGAGTAACTATGGATTGTTCAGAAAAGGAAAACAGATTTGGGTCTTCTTTTTCTTTTTATTATGTCATATCACAGGTGTCTTCCACAGTCCTTCTGATGCATCATGGCCCATATACAAGTTCACTGACTGATGGAACACCAGCCCGGATAAGAAAGACAGGAGGGCTGCCAAACAAGCATCAGTGCCAAATTACAGTGAACCCTTCATTTTCTTTCCAGCTTTACCACACAACAGGCTTTATTTCCAACATCTCTGGGCCTCCATTTTACAGATATGTTGTTGATAATGCATTTACATTTCACTAGGACTTACTTCAATGAACTGTGAAAAGTAACATACAATGACAATGACAACAACAAGTTCTGAAATCCCTTTCCCATGCAAGTGCAAAATCCTGTCATCTTTGAGCACCATTTCTTCTGGTCTGTCCCATCTGTTATTTATGAGGGGTGAAAAATAACCATGTTTAAAAAAAAAAAAAAAAAAGGAAGTTAGCTGTTCAAGAGAACGCCTTTCCACAAAAAATTAAAATGGCAGTCAATAGCCAGATTATTTTGACTCATGATGTCACATGACATTTTAAGACTGCTGTCTAATTGCACATACAGAAGAACAACAGAACCAGCCTATAACCCCAACTAGAGACCAATCACTTGAATTTCAACTGTGCACCAAAATATTCTCCCCACTCCCCTCCAATCAAAACTCATCTATGGGGGAAGGAAATTAACAAATTTGCATCCTGAGCAGGTACAGTTTTTGTCTTAATAATAAATTTCATGGCAAACTGAGAGCACATTTTTTTCTCATTTGTGAAGTATTATTAAAGGTGTGATAGAACTGCCCTGGAGCACGCTGGATGTCTTTCAGCTGACACTAGTATCAGTTTCAGCGATTTAATCCCAGGCTGCAAAGTTCTCACCAGCCACCCAGAGGGGTCAGAAACGAACTTGTCTCCCCAAACCAACATATAATTTATGTCCTTTCCCAGTCTGGGCTGAGGAAGAAACTTGGATTCAGATTGGTTTCATTTTAAAAGGGGAGGGGAAACTTGAACTCCTGTCAATCACTGTATCAGCTACCGAGAAAAAAAGGAATACAGCAGGAGCATTCTGATCCTCTGCATATCACTAAACTTTCTTTGTTTTCCTTTAGAGCAAAGGGTGAAATAACTCCCCCCTATTTCCATATTCCCTTCTCATTACATATAACATCTGTAGTAGTCCACACATTTTATCAAAATAATTGAATTTTTAAAAAATCTAATATTGTAATACCAATCCAGTTATTCAAAAGAATTATTTTTATTCCAAATCTTATTTTTCCTCATTATTTTAAATGCCTCAGAAATATATTAATTAGCTATAGAATAGTCTGCAATCACAACTGGCAAGAAGGAGAATTTTTAAACTGATGCCTTGGATCTCAGATGTTCTAGTAACTCAAAGTCTGACTTTTTAAAAAGAATATTAGTATACAATTTTTGCTGAGGAACAAGCTAGTT
>QWTY01018696.1:0-13079 GCA_008033365.1 Pseudorectes ferrugineus | reverse complement strand
GTTACTTAAAATAAACAGTAACTCAGCCTCCCTCACTGTATGTGTTTTCCATAGAGTTGATTGGATGTTGCTCTTCCAAGGCATGATGGTGCTTGCTGCTAATCAAGTGTGGTGGACTTGGGAGGTAGAGGATGTCTTTCGAAAAGTGAAAAAGGGAGAAAAGCAGGCAATGAAACTTTATGCTAAAAAAATGCACGAGCAAATCGATGACCTCGTTACCCGCATCACAATGCCCTTGAGCAAAAACGACAGGAAAAAATACAACACTGTTCTCATCATCGATGTGCACGCCAGAGACATCATCGATATATTTGTCAGAGACAGGTAAACACCACCTCCAGCTTCTGAGCAAATACCAGATGTGTAAGTTGTATTGCCATCCTTCTGGCTCACGTGAGCTCTGTCGTGCAGCATTCTGCAGGCTCAGGAGTTCGAGTGGGAGAGCCAGCTGCGGTTTTACTGGGAGCGCGAGCCGGACGAGCTGACGGTGCGGCAGTGCACCGGCACCTTCTCCTACGGCTACGAGTACATGGGGCTCAACGGGCGGCTCGTCATCACCCCGCTCACCGACCGCATCTACCTCACCCTCACACAGGTGCACCTTCAGGGACATTTTGCTAACAAGCCCTTGTTATACTTAGTCACATCCTTGTTGTGTTGCCTCTTCCTGCCGTCTCTCAGATGCCAGTGTGAACGCTAAGATGTTTGAAATCAGTAGTGAAATCCTTCTAACCTCATTGCTGCAAAGACAATGTAGAAGGCATTCACAGATAAAGTTTAAGGTTTTTGTACCCAAGGGTTCATTTGTGGTTTTATCAACCTAATAGAAATCTAATCCAAGCTTTGCTTTGCTTTTTGTTCTGTCTTCAAAGGCTCTATCAATGTATTTGGGAGGAGCACCAGCAGGGCCAGCAGGTACAGGGAAGACAGAAACAACCAAGGATCTGGCCAAAGCACTGGGCTTGCTGTGCGTAGTGACAAACTGTGGAGAAGGCATGGACTTCAAAGTAAGAGTTAAAGATCTGTGTTCTCTGATAAAATGCCAACTTCTGCTCTTTATCAGTGCCCAGGATAAGGACATACTCTGAACTTCTGCATAAGTATCTCCCTTAGAGATACCACGCTGTTTGATAATTAAATGTACTAAAAAATGTCGATTTTGAATAAATTCCTGAAGGAATTTCAGGCCCTTTCAAGCAGGGGAGCAATGACTGTATGGTGTGTGTTTAAGTTTATGATAGCCAATCTGTACTTGGCAAGTAATTATTGCAAGACCTTATGACTGATTGATTGACAAACATCCAGAAGTTTATCCAGAATTAAGAATTTTAGCGTATTCCAAAGTTTTTTGATGCTGATTGTTCTATACATTCACTGCTGAGAAGTTTTTCTTGTTGTTCCTTTTAGGCAATGGGTAAAATTTTCTCAGGTCTTGCCCAGTGTGGAGCATGGGGATGCTTTGATGAATTCAATCGCATTGATGCTTCCGTGCTTTCAGTTATTTCTTCCCAGATTCAGACGATTCGAAATGCTTTAATGAAGGGGTGGAAAAGATTTCAGGTAAACATTAAAAAAGAAGAGTAATTGTGAAGGCTGATCTTAGTTTTCAGGCCAAGATTCAGGGTTAGACCCCATCATTAGATCAAAGGCCTGCTGCTTCTGTAATTCATTTGTGCTGCACATTTCAAACTCCTGAGTATGTACTTTTGGTTTGAAAGATGTTAAATCCTTACTGATTGCCTAATCCTTTGTGAGCTTCTTCCTTTGTGAAGTGTGATAAAAGTGATCTTAATAGGATAATAGCAAGTTAATGGGGTAATAGTCTAGTAGTAATGAGGAACGGGAGTAACTTGACTTGACATGGATTGTAAGGCTTTATTTACTGAGGCTTTATTTACTGATGCTTATTGGAATTCAAAAACCTCAGACAGAAAGTTTGAGGCTTGTGAAATATCTTAAAGAAGGTACATTCATCCCACTGTTTGTATCAGGATGACTGTCTAAAGCTAAATATTTTAGCACTTTGTCCTAAGTGGGTGCCCCAGCATTACTGGTTTTCTCTTTGAGCAAATAGTATTATTTTTTAAAATTCCTAATTCACATTGTTCTAATGTTTTCTTATGCCTTTAGTTTGAAGGACAGGAGATTTCCCTTGATAGCCGTATCGGCATTTTTATTACAATGAATCCTGGTTATGCTGGCCGGACTGAGCTCCCTGAGTCTGTAAAAGCTCTGTTCAGGCCTGTGGTTGTTATTGTACCAGATCTTCAGCAGATCTGCGAAATAATGCTGTTTTCTGAAGGGTTCCTTACAGCAAAGGTAAGAAAATTCTGTTGTTACCTGTACCCACCCATGTTTGCATGGCCAGTAGCAATGTCCACATTCGTGATTATTTAAATGAAATCTCAAACAGGTCCTTGCCAAAAAGATGACAGTGCTGTACAAGCTGGCGAGGGAACAGCTTTCTAAACAACATCACTATGATTTTGGACTGCGGGCCCTTAAGTCAGTGTTGGTGATGGCTGGAGAATTGAAAAGAGGATCAGCAGACCTCAGTGAGGTAGATTTGCTGCTTAGTTACCCTGGGCATATCATCTTTTTCATTAGGAAGGGGATGTGTTTACCCATCTGATGCAGTTTGTCTGCTTTGGAAATAGGAACATTGGTGGTATTTGTCTTATTATTTCACTTTGTTCTTACTGAGTTTCACTGTGCTCTCTGCCATTAGAATTCCAGTCAAAGTGGGAAAATCTATGGAAAATGAGGTATTTTCTTGCTTGTTAAGTCCAGGATGCAAATAGCCAGATGAATATCTCTGGATGACTAGCAAAAACTGATTTTTGAACAGTGAGTGCTCCAGCTCAGGGAAGCTGTGGTGTGGAACCCTGCAGCCATTTGGCATTCGATTAACATGGTAGAAAAAGGCAGTGTATTATTCTTAGTTATTGATACGCTTAATCCATATAAAATAACCTCTATTGTTTCCACTAGGATGACAAAAAAACATTCTAAAAGCTGTACTGAAATAATCAGGCAATAGCTTTTAAAGATTTAAAGTTTAGAAGTACCTCATTTTAGCTGATTAGTTAACTGTTTGGTAAAGATTGATTTTGCTATGTTTTGTCTAGGATGTTGTACTAATGAGAGCTCTGCGAGATATGAATCTTCCTAAATTTGTGTTTGAAGATGTGCCTCTCTTCCTTGGCCTAATCTCTGACCTGTTTCCTGGCCTGGACTGCCCTCGAGTCCGCTACCCTAACTTTAATGATGCTGTAGAGCAAGTGTTGGAAGAACGGGGTTATGTTGTTCTACCAGTCCAGGTATAAAAAAAGTCAATTGCTTGAGGTTTTGTTGTAAATGTGAGGCTGCAGGTGCATTGTTGCACCCTGGAGTGGCTCCAGGAAAACTTACCTGATATAGACCAGCTGCTAATCTTGTCCACAAAGAGTTAGGACAGTAGTCTACTGAATCCATGTTTATTTTTCAGGTGGATAAAGTAGTTCAGATGTATGAGACAATGTTAACTCGTCACACTACAATGGTGGTTGGACCTACTGGAGGTGGCAAGACAGTGGTTATTAAAACCTTGTGCCAGGCCCAAAACAAGTAAGTATAGAATGTAAACCAGGCTGTAAAATGGCACAGTCTGTATTACTCAGCCCTGTCCAGTCATGACAGGATCAACAGCTGCCCAGAGTATTTGCTTGGGTTAACATGAGATGATAGTGTGACATTTTACTACTGCTTTTCTTGCTGTATCTTTAGGCTGGGATTATTGACAAAGCTTTATGTACTGAACCCTAAAGCTATAAGTGTGATTGAGCTGTATGGGATCCTTGACCCTGTCACACGAGACTGGACAGATGGAGTCCTGTCAAACATTTTTCGGGATATCAACAGACCCACTGAGAAGAAAGAGCGAAGGTAGGCAGCTAGAAATCATTGTGGTGGTTTTGAGATCCTGGGTTTACATAAATTAAAAAAAAAAAATTGATATGGCACTATTTAAAAAAACAAATGCTAAATAAATAGAAAGTGTCTAGGGGTCTTTCTATCTCCTGTGAGTTTCCAGTCTCAGTGAAACTACACAATTATAAAAAATGAATGGTAGACTTCAAAATACCTGGACTGACACCACTGATGACATTTCTGAATTCAGAAATATGTTAGCAAAATCAGAGATCAGTCAGCGCCCCATGGCTCTTGTACACAGGTACATTCTCTTTGATGGAGATGTGGATGCTCTCTGGGTTGAAAACATGAATTCTGTCATGGATGACAACAAGTTATTGACCCTGGCAAACGGGGAGCGGATTAGACTTCAGGCACACTGTGCGTTGTTGTTTGAGGTGAGAAGTGACTGTACCATTTACTACCCGGGAAGGGTTAGATACAGATGGGGCTTCAAAGCCTGAGAAGCAGTTACTGTGTATCATTATCTTGTGTGATTATTTTGTAGGTTGGGGACTTACAGTATGCATCTCCTGCCACAGTATCCCGCTGCGGAATGGTCTTTGTAGATCCTAAAAATCTGAGATATGAGCCCTACTGGCAGAAGTGGGTCAAAAGAAGAGAAAATGAGGTGGGAGTTTCTGCACTTGTTCAGAGAGTATTTGTATTTAACACTGAACTGTAGACAGCTGTAAAAAAATCTGTGTAAAGGCAGTCTGATTTTTCTGACAAGAGTTAACAGTGAGATTGCTTAGGTCCTTGTTTCTTACATTTAGTTTAAAAACTCAAGTCCACAGGGAGCTGAAGTAAGACAACTTAGTTGCTACCGCCTGATGAATGCTGATGTTCACTTGCTGAACACCCAGTCCATACAACAGCATCACATTTTTTCATGTGACTGTACCCTGTCTTTGGTAGAAGTGATTCCTTCAGGAACAATCCCTGGTCAGCCAGGTATTGATGGGAAGTTCTGCTATCAAAATTTGTCTTTCCAGCCTTCTGTGTGCTGAATTATTGTCCTTTTTGTGTTCCTTAGCAAGAGAAAGTGGAATTGGATCATCTCTTTCAAAAGTATGTGCCCGAGCTTATCGATATGATTGTGGAGGGAATTGTGGATGGCAAACAGGAACGAAAGCTGAAGACCATTATTCCTCAAACAGATTTAAATATGGTAAGAAACAGATAATAAAGATTAAACACGTTTAACTAAAAAGAAAATGGAATGATGGAGAAAGTAAAACCTTTCTTTGGAAAGCACAGGAGGAGAGTCTCTGCTGAAACGTCACTTTGCTACTGATGAGCACAAAGAAACACCAAACCAATCAGCTCCTAACAATGCTCTTCTACTGAACTTAATACACATAGCAGTAGGTTCACCTGTAAGAACAAAAGACCAGCAATCAGCTGAAAACATATTAAGAATTTTCATGCATCTAAATGGCAATTTTTTTTACAGATTTGTCCTTTTTCCAACAGATCGTGCAGTTGACTGTGATGCTGGATGTCCTAGTGGCACAGCCTGAAAATCCTGATGTTCTGGAGTGTCTTTTCTTGGAAGCTTTGTATTGCTCCTTAGGTGCTTCTCTTCTTGATGCTGGGAGAATTAAATTCGATGAAAACGTTAAACGTATTTCCTGCATGTCTATTATTCAGGGTGAGAACATCCTGGCAAAGCCAGGGGAGCTGCCAGGTAGGACCTTGTCATAATTTAATCCAATTTAACCCCACTGATTATAGTAGTTAGTTTCCATGAAGGCAGATCATTATTTTCCTTCCAGCTAGCTGTCCTGGCTGCAAAATAAGCTCCTTGAGGGGCTATTGGTGAAAACCTCATAGAGATACTCATGCTGGGTGACTCTCAGCTGATGGTGTCTTCACAGAGCAGTACTGTTCTGTGCCAAGTTGAAGAGAAACAGTGAAAGGAAAAACAAAATTTGAAAGGAAAGCCAGTGAGAGGTGCTTAAAAAGTGTTAATATGATCCAGGTGCTGGAGTAGAGGAATTTTGGTTGATGCCTTCATGGGTTAAATGACTTGTAAATAGAACAAAGTGTTGCCCAACTTGGTCTATAATCTTACCCTTCATTTTCATCTCAATCAGGTTGTTTTCTTAGGAAATATTTCAGTGTCCTAAAAAACTTGCAGTTGCTTAATGGTTTGCAGGTCAGCTGCCAACTTTGTATGACTTCCATTTTGATAAATCTCAAAAGAAGTGGGTACCTTGGATGCAACTTGTTCCAGAATATATTCATAATCCTGAAGTGAAATTTCTTGACATTCTAGGTGAGTATAAGATAAAATACAGTGATGATTTGCTTTTAATTCATAATGTGCCACCACTGAGTGCATGGCACTTAACATGAGACATCCCCTTTCTGTACTGAAGGTCATCTACTCAAGTTCAGTTTCTTGTGATGGCACAAATCAGTTTCTTTAAAGTTCTTGTCATAGTAGTTTAGCAGTTGATGTTTACAGCATTGTGTAATAAAAAAGTGAGGAAAGGATGAAAGCACGTTTCAGTTAATAAGGCTTATTAGGAGCTAACAATGCTTTTTAAAAGTTAGAATAGCAGAAGATTCACAGCTTGCTCTACCAGAAATTCTCGGAAAACATCAGCTCGTGGTTCAAGTATTCAGTAGATAAAAATTACATTCTTAGGGCTGTTATTGGTTGTTACTTCAAGCATTGCCTAATGGTGCTTTTCATAATTAAGGACAAATTTAGGCACCTTAATTTACAGTGATACTCCAGCAAGCACGGGTTAACTTCACTGACACAAGAGATAAATTTATGATTTCTGAAGTTGCTCCAAATGTCAGGCTATTCATGTAGAAAAAAATTCATCTCTGTAGAGTTCTAGGAAAATGCTTATGATCCAAATAAATCCTGATTATATCCTTGAAATAAGGATTAAATGGAGCTTAACCCAACCATGACCCTCCTGTATGAAAGATAACTTCTTTTTTAGTATATATATATAGAAGAAAAGATCCCAATGACAAAGACTGAAAAGAGATGGTTAAGCAATTAAAATTCTCTTTCATCATTGTTAGTGAGTTGATAATTCAGATTATGTCTTTCTGCAACTGCATGTTAATACCTTGAGAGTGTGTTCCAGCATTATTCTATAAATATAAATCCCCCAGCTGTAGTGCATTTTCATTTAGCCAGTGATTGTGTTCATGCTCTTTTTCAGTGCCCACAGTGGATACCACACGCACTGCTTGGTTACTGGAACAGATGGTAAAAGTGAAACGCCCAGTTGTTCTTGTAGGTGAATCGGGTACATCTAAGACAGCAACTACACAGAACTTCCTAAGCAATCTGGACAAAGACCTTAATGTATGTGTGAGGTATTTTGCCCTGTTTGTAAAGCTGCATTTTCATTCTTTGCCCTTGTGGTAAATTTGCATTGTGAGGTGTGAGTCTGTGCGTTGCAATATTGACTTGGGTAACGTGACTGCAAGCTCCAACCCAAAGTGTGTGACTGACTTGAAAATCCTTCAAGATCAAAGATGTTTTGTCCTCTTCTACCTTGTACAGACTCAATTTTATGAAGTAAAAATATATTAAGAATGGGGTTACTTTTCTTTGTCATTCTTTGTAATTCGAGTGAATAATGGACCTGAGAAGCATTTCCTGTATGTCTGACAACTAACATACAAAATATTTTTGAATGTTCTAGTTAAAAAAACCCCCAAAAAACAGGTTAGAATCCATTCTTATCATCTCCTCCTGTTTGCAGCTGGTGCTGGTAATTAACTTCTCTTCTCGTACAACATCCCTGGACATTCAGAGAAACCTGGAGACAAACGTAGAAAAACGAACTAAAGACACTTTTGGCCCTCCCGTGGGAAAACGTCTCCTTGTGTTCATGGATGATATGAATATGCCAAGGGTAAGCTGTCAATAGTTTTGCAAGGTAGTATAGAAACATTTGGGGTGGCACTGATATGGTCCCTGCATGCACAAATCCAGTGTGCATTTAGTTTATCTCAGAGAAGAGGCACTTTGCCCATAGGAGACATTGGGATGAGTGTTCACAGTCAGTGCCAGAGCTTTACAAAGTGTCCCTTAGTCCCTGTAACGTTCCCCTGAGTATGGAGCACAATGTTCCCACATTTAGAGCAGTAATTGGTGCGCTGATGTAGTGTGCTTTGATGTATCCTTGTGTATCCCACAGATTGATGAGTATGGCACACAGCAACCCATTGCCCTACTGAAGCTGCTGCTAGAGAAAGGTTTCATGTACGATCGTGGTAAAGAGATGAACATTAAATTTCTTCGAGACCTGGGTTTTGTTGCTGCCATGGGCAAAGCTGGAGGAGGCCGGAATGAAGTTGACCCTCGGTTCACCTCACTCTTCAGTGTTTTTAACGTCCCTTTTCCTTCTGAGCAATCACTGAATTTGATCTATTCCTCCATCCTGAGAGGCCACACTGCGGTAATTTCACTGTTTTTAAAGGATTGCTCAATAGGTTTATGATTTTTAAATGGACATTTCTTTCTATGTCATTGCGAGAACTGAAATCTTTGTTACCATTTTTTTTAATACCTAGAACCTCACACAAACCTTTCCTTTCCTCTTCTCTTTCTCAATGGGTTTTAGATTGTTTAGATAAATTCTTGTCTAATATGTAAACATTCAAGCCAGCAGATAATTTATGAACCTGGGGCTTTTCATGGGTTGAAACCTGTGAATGATTTGGTTGCAGTTCCTGTAAGCATATGCACAAGGATCAGAAAACTCTTTCCTGAATGAGTATAAAAAGTGTAATATAATGCAATAGACTGCATTACTAGCAAGGTACCTGCAACATTAGAGAAGAGCAGTTTAATTTTTCTGCTATAGAAATCCTGTGGGAATTCCAGTCACTGAGTTTGATACTATCTTGAGCACTCAGCAGGTTCCAGAGTGAAGATGGAGCCTGCCCTAAATATTTAACTGCAGAACGTTCATACTACAGAGAATTTCTGAACCAAACGGGTTTAAAAGCTGGAAAGCAGATTATGTTTAATAGCACTGAGTTCTGTCTGGGCAGTCTCATGAAAACACCTCTTCTTTCTTATGTTTGCAGACCTTTAATGAGTCCATATCAGCCATCTCGGACAAGATTACTCTGTGTACTTTGGAACTTTATAAAATGATTGTTACTGACCTACCCCCTACTCCTTCCAAATTCCATTACATTTTTAACCTGCGGGATCTTTCCAGGGTCTATAATGGACTTGTTCTTACAGATTCAGAAAGGTAAGAACAGAAAAACTGTCATTAGTGGTCCCACACCTATTTTTTGGGGGTGAATCTGGGTGAAAATGAGGTAATCTGGTACATTAAATCAGTCACATTTGGTCACTTTTCATTAAACCACAATGAGAAATAAAACATCCTAAATTGTCATCTTACTCTCAGTACCAAACACCGATGCATTAGTACTTCTTAAATGAGATAGCAGAGGTAAAAGTGCAAGCAAATTAGTTATTATGAGAAGAACCAAATAACAAAGATCATAAAGGAAAAAGGTCAATCCAGAATTTGGTCCTTGTTATTAACCATATGGCCTTAGGAATTGTGTCAGCTCATTCGGTGCAGTCTGATATTTTGATGTTATTTCAGGTTTCACACAGTGACCCAGATGGTGAGAGTTTGGAGAAATGAGTGCCTGAGGGTTTTCCATGACAGGCTGATTAATGAAGCAGACAAAGAATTGGTGAGTAATTTCTTTGAATTTTTTAGTAGTCACTGAGTATTATTATGGCAATTAATTTGCAACAGCAACACTACCAAATGTCAGACTCAGGTCTTGCTGTCTGACTGCAGACTTGTCTAAGCAGTATGTTGCTCATTAATTTAAAACATGGCCTATGGAAGGTTTTTTCCTAAAACAATGTGACTATGGCAGACTAAGAAAGCAGATCTGCTGAAGCAATGGAAAGTATCACTTGGTTTGCCTGTCCAATTGATTGGCAGAAGTACAGGTGACAAAGTGTGAGAGCAGTACAGGAGAAAACTCAGGAAATCACTTCAAGTCAGTATTTTCCTTGAGGAAAGATTGTACCAGAATGTGGCTGTACAATCAAGTAGTAAAAAGGATAAAAGCCAAGTTCTTACACAGTTCTGGCTGTTATGCAAATTGGAAAACACTTCAAATTATATCTTAAAATACAAAAGAGAAGAACGCCAATTTTAAACCCTGAGATTTAGGAGAGAAATAAAGGTAAAGTCTACTCATCTATAAGCAACTTGCTTTGCTTTGGAAGTTGCTTCGATGAAGAGAGGTAGGCCAGGAAGGCTTCAGATTTTTCTATTTAAAACTTTCTCCTCTAACATACAAAGATACATCTCCAGCTCAATTTTCACAACGCAGAATATTAATGCAGACTTTGAAGCTTTGTGAGAAATCTTTCTGGTGAGACATCTATGAATGCTGAAAAGGAAAGTTTATTAATATACTGTTTACACCAATAGATGAGAAGGTGTTTTTTTTAACAGGCTTATCCTTTTTTGTTTTGATGTTCTACAGTCATTTTCTTGAACTATTCTTGAACTGCCTATTAGATCATTTTAGATCATACATAGAACACAGAAGGGGGCAGTAATCTTTGGGTCTTCTAGTGATATAAGTATCACCTTGAAATAAATCAGTATTTGAGCAAGAATCTGCATTATCACCTTTCTAAGTATTACTGGATTCACAATCAAATGCTTTGTTGTGTTGCCTGACTCATTTCATTTCCTTGAAGGTACAAGGCCACATAAAAACCTTGATTGAAGAGCATTTCACGGATGACTTGGAGCATGCCATGAGGGATCCAATTCTTTTTGGAGATTTCAGAACAGCACTGAATGAAGCAGAACCTCGTATTTATGAAGATATCCAAGATTATGATGTAGCAAAAGCTCTCTTTCAGGTAGAGTGCATCAGCTGGGAACTGTGCCTGAGGAACGGGCAGGAGCCTGCCTCAAGCTGTAGGAAATCTGTTCTCTTCTGTGTGCACACAGAACTTTATGTGCTTGGATGCCCATTTGGGGTTTGCAGTGACGAAAACTGAGGATCAGCTACAGAGTCAGCAGTGTTTTCCAATAGTTTATTTTCCCTGAGGAACGGGAAAGGAATAATGCTGCTGAATGGGCTATTTTATTAATGTTATTAATTGTTTCACTGGTCTCCTAATAACATTCTGTTCACCTTTCTCTGAAGGAGATTTTGGAGGACTACAACGAGTTTCATATTAAAATGCATCTGGTTCTTTTTGATGATGCTTTGGAGCATTTAATCCGTATCCATCGCATCATCCGGATGGACCGCGGGCACGCCCTACTCATCGGGGTGGGAGGCTCAGGAAAGCAGTCCCTAACGAAACTGGCTGCACATACAGCTGGATGTGAGGTTAGTGACCCTGTGTCTTGGCTGTGAATAAAGACAAGGAAAGTAATATTGTGATTGGGATTAAACTGGGGATGTGGGTCAATCAGTCAGTCAAGATCAGGCTGGCAGCTCTTCCCTGTGGAGAGAAACCCAGGGTGAAGTGACTGACAGGAGGCCCAAGATGACTGTGTGTGATCTGGGCAGGAAGCTGTCAGTGCCTGAATCTGGGTTTTGGCACTGGGGAAAGAAAACGAGGATGTGTTTGGCGATGAACAACTAATTGTCCCTAACTACTGCTGTTGATACTTACATGTGTTACAGCAGCACTCCAGTGCTGCCTGAGGAGCCTTGTTGTGATTGATACTGTATTATTTCAGAGAGATGTTCCTCTCAGAGGCACTTTACTTACAAAGGCTTGGAAGGAAAGAACAAAAAAAGAGGATGAAAACAAAGCAATTTTGAAAATGCAAGCCTGCAGCGTTGTACAAATGTAATTTTAAAAATGAATGTAGTGCATAATTTTATTGATACTTAAACATTTACTGATGATTGGGGCCAAACCAACCCCCTTGATTCAGTCTAATTGAAATTCAGAGTTACCATCATGTCTTGGGTCCATCTGTGTCTTCTCAGTGTATGTTTTCATCCTTAGATATTTGAGATCATCTTGAGTCGAGGATACGGAGAAAATCATTTCCGAGAGGATTTGAAAAATTTGTACCTGATGCTGGGTATTGAGAACAAGTCAGTGGTCTTCTTGTTTACAGATGGCCAGGTGGCAGAAGAGAGTTTCCTGGAACTCATCAACAACATGTTGACTTCAGGTGCCACTGGCAGCCTCTCTGCTTGTGACTCATAATCTCAACAGTACCCTTGATACAGCTGTTACTGGTTCACCCTGTGTCCTCTGCTGCTTTAGTTAGTTACACCTTTCAGTACTACCTGAAATGATCTTGGCCTTAATAATGGCTTTCTGGCATTTCCTTACAGTCAAATGTGTCTGGAGAGGTTATAGGGTTCATTCATGCTGGTGATGATGCTCAAGGAGTCTCAGATTTCTTCCAAGACTGAGGGAAACTTCAGCTGCATTTGGCCACAAACCCACCTGTTGTCCAATTGGCTTTTGAAAAGCATTCACCTGAACTGCAGCAACTGTTCATATCTATATTTATATATATATGTCCTGAAATGTAGTTTGGTATCTTCTAGTGAATGAAGCAGCTGGAAATGAGCAGCAGCTGGCACTGTGTGACCACCTTCTCTATAGAAGCTCCTACACAGTCTGATATGAGAACAGATGTGTTAATTTCATCCCTTTCCTTAATCTAGTTGTCCCTGTCCCTGGTCTGTCATTAGGTTACTTATGCAGTATTTGCCACAAGACTGAGAGAACAAAAACGTGAACTGATGGTTCACAGACACTAATGAAGGTTGTCCTTGCAGAGCTGAAAGTACTTTATGTTCCTGTGACATTTTGTATATGTTGCTGAAGCCCAACCAAAAATGCATTAATTATTCCTCTAAATCCCAAGTGTGGCCTATTTTCCATGAGGGCTATGGGGAGGAGGAGAAGATAGAGAGATGAATTGGTTCATTCAAAACTACTCAGAATCATTTTTGCAGAACTAGGTTTAAAATTGGTTTCTCATCTGCCCCATCCCCAGCCATATGGTTTCCTCTTACTGGTTGTTCTCACTAGCATTCTTCTGTCCTTATATTACAGGAATGGTGCCAGCCCTTTTTGCAGATGATGAAAAAGA
>QWTY01018694.1:0-13929 GCA_008033365.1 Pseudorectes ferrugineus | reverse complement strand
TATATAGTGGCCCTCAATTCTAATGTCTTCAACAAATATTTGACTGCAATACCTTTCTTAACCTAGATTTTGAAAGTTTTAGTACTACTCCTTTATTATAATTTTTCCTGCTGATTTCAATACAGTTTTAGATGGCTTCTGTCTCCATAACCATATCCTTTTCTACAACACTTTAACCATTATCATCCAGTTAACACAAATTAAAGGATCTAATATCAGATCAGGCATTCTAAATTAGTCAGGGCCAAAACCAGTTTGTAGTACAGAACCTTAGTCAGTTTTACCATTTGTCAATTTATTTTGTGGTCCTTAGTAAGGTCACCTACTCCATGTGGAAAAATATGTATTCTAACAGAAATTCTAGCCAACTGTAAATATACTTCAAAGGAGGGAGAGGGGAAGATGGTCCTATTAAATTACACATAAAATTAAGAACATAGTCATATTTTAAATGTTTCTAAACATTTTCTGTTTTTAATAAGCAGTGAAATTTTTCTACTTATGACCTTAAGTATCAGTGTGCAGGAGAAGTTGGGAGTTGGATAAGGGACAAGTGGGTTATAGCAGAAGATCAACATTAACTTTGCATAATCCAGGGACAATGGCTGAAGTCAATGTTAATCAGCATTTTGTCCTTACTATTCCTCTCAAAGTGATGAATTTCCCATAGCACCATAGTTCAGTCAATGTGTGTAATCCTCCCACTCCCAAAACACCACAGGAGTTCTGTCTTGGCACTTAATGAAGGCTGTCTTCCTTTAATTTCAAAACTAACAGCACTTTTCTTGGGGCCATAGCTGAAAATTTTCACTCTTGCAAGTAATAACATAGTACAAAACAGCTGATGAATGGGAAAAATACCCTAAAACAACTAAAAGAAGAGCAGCTGCCTAAAGTTAGTCATCTACACATATTTTTCTAACAGATAACCAAACAAATAAATGATGTATGTGTTAAAAATTACCCCAGGCAACCATAAATTATGTACTTGTCCTGGATGCAGTAGCAAATTCTTTAACTTTACCATACATCAGCCTCTTCTAACCCTATAAAGTAGTCACATGCTATCACATAATATATTACACAGTTCAGTTTTTGATCGAATAATTAGTCTGAATAATTATTCATGCATCAAAACACAAGAGTAAAGAGAATCTACACTCACTTAATGAATGCACCAATAGGTGCTGCATAACTTACCCCTTCACTCATCAACATACCTGCCACTTATTTGAAAGAATTGGGCAGAGAAGAAGAAAAAATTGTCTTAAGGAATTTATTTAAAGAGTCTGAATGCAGCCACATGCATGGCAAAAGTTAGGAAAAAGAATACACTTCCAACTGCTGGATAAAGGGGATGCTGCTGGAGCACTGTAAGACCAGCAGCAAGGAACACCTACACCTGCAGTGGGATCTAGGTAGATCCAGGGTTCAGTGCAACCCTCCCACAACCCCTTTGGTCACAGTGTGGCTGAAATTCTGGGGTTTAGAGTTTCTCTTACATGCAATGGCTTCTTTATAAATCACAAACAGTCAGTTTTGCCCTGTCTGAAAAACAGGACTTCTGGCATCTGTGCTGGTCAATGCTGTCTGAAAGAGCCCTTTCTGCAGGCCAGATCACCAGTGGCATTCAGTTCTGTAAAGTCTGGATATTTCTTAAGCCCTGTATGCCCCAACCCTTCATTCCATTTCAGCCCAACCAGCTTCCAGAAAACCAAACTGTGGTTTTCAACCTTTTGCTCAAACTAATAGAGCAAACAAATCTATATCAAATATTACTTTTACCTAGGTATTTTTAAAAAATAACAATGTGGGGTGAGAGTTAAGAAATACGATGAAGGCATTCTATAGCTAAATGGATGTTAATACAGTTATTTATTAGATTTCTGAAACCAGTGCCAGGTAGGCTGATGAAAAATGAGTCTGAGAGGTAGTGGTGAACATCAGCTTTTGGCTCCATTGTGTAATAGAGGTTCATATGAGCAAATGAGCAATGTAGTGGAAGTCTCTAAACAGTAGGTCTGAAAAGGAGGTCATAGAGGTTGGGTAAAGGTAAAGGAGTTTGACAGGTTAACTTACAGTGAGGACAATCTTGCTCTGGAACATAGGCAGTAGAGCTGTAGAATCCTACAAAGACAATATTTACTTTAGCCACCGTAAGTGACACAGTTCTGGGCAGGTTAGACCACTGCTGTCTGCCCTTTCTGAAGATGTCACCGAGGCAATTTCAGCACAGGAACCTCATAACAAAGTGCCATAGAAAATAACATCAGGTTAGTTTATATAGTACACATAACCATGCATGCCTGGTTCAGCAGTCAGATAGAAAACTCTGCTGACTGACATAGCTCTCTCTTTATGTTCAAGCACTACCTGCACACATAAAAGTTTTCACAGACAAATTGTTACAGTACTGACTCTGGAAGGATTTTAATATTAGAAAACTTGTGGAACAAACAAACAAACAAACAAATCCTGAGGCTTTTTCACACAGCTCAGACATTCTGAATAAAAAAGCCAACAATGTGATATTTTCTGGAAGTCAAAAATCAGATATATCTCATGTTTCATGGAGATTCTGCATCCAGGTATGTGTCATGACCTACATAACAAGAAGAACATTAACACACAGAACTGAGCTCAAAACATATTGACATTTTAGGCACTTTGCCAATGACCAGGAAATTAAGAAAACAAAAGGAAAAATCAAATTAATAATCTTTTACTAGAATTCTACATGCTGTATGAGAAAAAGATCCCCAAAGCAGTGAATCCACAATGATATAGGCCCTCAGAAATCAAGGAAGGTATGAAGCCAATAATGTACAAATGGAGAAGAATGACTCAGCTGTGTAAATTATTGAAATCCTTTTAGTAAGTCAGATGAACAATCAATGGTATACTACAGAAAGTGTCTCTAGTAATACATATGGCTACTCAAAGAGCAGTCAAAAGAGCAGAGCAAAAGCAGGTCAAAGCAATTATGACAATTATGTCTGTTCTGTCACATATGACAAGATCATGTACACTCGGGATCTTTTAAAAGGTACCAGAATCCTTAGGACATTGTGGTGAGAGAATTGTTTACGTGTGACAGTGGTATTTAAGTACTGATTATGCCTATTAAAATCTACAAGATATAATGTAAAACTATGAATCTAATACATTTTGTGAATATATTTCCTGAAAATATAACACAAGTAAGGGAATTATAATTTGATAGAAGCAATTCTCTAAAACTCCCTGAAATCTAAGATTCCTCCTCTTTGGTTCCTTGGGGGGACAACCACTGCCCACTGCTTGACTATACTTCTCCAGAGTGGGATGGAAAATACGATCATTTTGGTCTACAGAAGTCTACACAGCCTGGCTTGCAAGCAGCCCTTAAGCTGCAGAACACAACTCCCCTTTTTATTGATTTTGATGAACACCCTCACCTATATATAACTTTTAGTATTTTTTTCTCTTTTCATGATAATTATAAATGACTGTAAAGGAGTGTAGGTGTTCTTTGATGTACTCTGTCACTGCACTATTATTTTTGACTTATTACTACACTTACTACCATTTTTGACACATTGAATGAATCCTGAAAGAAAACGAAACATGTTGAAATGAATGTACAACCAGCCATAAATGGAAGCAGCACTTGCTTGAGCTTTATATTGCTACCCCTGAGCACAGAGAACATGTTTTTAGGATAGAGGTAAAGCACAAAGTATTGGCACTGTGAAGAGATATTTTCTGCTTCTTCCTGTCTTAAAATGGTTTGCTTTTACACTATTACACCCACTTTGAGGTAATTTTTTCTATATTAAATACAAGTGGAGACAGAGCAGATAAGATTATTCAGGAAGATATCAGGCATAGATTTTGACTTTGCCTTTGATTTAGGGACCACCTCTATATTTTCTTATACAGAATTTTACACTGAGATAGATAACTCATATCTCAATGCACTTTCATGTGGTAGTTAGTAGTCAATATCTCAATACCCCTTGTATCTCAATACCTCTTTATTTATACCTAAAGAGTTTCGTGAATATCATGCACACCACCTATTCTGGAAAGGATAAACAGCAAATGGTGAGTTTTGAAGACCTATTAATAAAGATACTCAAATAATAATCATTAGAAATGATTAGCACTCCCAAAAATCACAAAATATTAGACATTAGCTTCAGAACTCAAACCTATTGGAATGAGAAGACATCTGAATTAAGGCAGATATAACTATGGGTAGCCAAATCATTAGTACTCCCAGATTTCTCCCTTCACTTGTCCCAAACAATTCTCCATGTGTCACTTTTACTCATCGATTTTCTTCAGTTGCAAGTTGATTAGTATCCTACCAGTAAAATCTGCTTATGTCTTGAATTAATAAACATTCATTATTTCTGAAGGCAATATCTTGATCCGTCCAGCTGATGCCTTCCTTCTTCAATATGCTACTTTTCATTTACAACTGTTCTTTCTGCTAAATCTGTTGATGACTCTTCACTCAACAGAGAGAAAAAATGTGGTGGTATAATCATATGCAATATAGGAGTGGTAATGCATTTCATAGGGTAAGAGGATAAGCAGCTCCCCGGCAAAGCAGCATTTGTATTAGAGCTTGCCATCACTTAAAACAAGAAGAAAAGCTAGATAGAAAATGTTGTGCCTTAAAACTCCTTTTCAATGATTCAGGCATTATCACAGTTTGAGAATTCCTGTTAAATATATATATATTAAGAAGAAAATTAGTATCTGCAGAAGCTTAGTCACAATGATTTTGTGAACCTTTAAGATCCTGAAAACACTCTCCACTGTTATAAATATTGGCTACAAAAGCTTTCAGGTTTTCTTTCAATGCATTTTTTGCTTTGTTTTTGCCATTTTGTTATGTCTGAATTCTGGCTATTTTAGCAGCTTCTCACCTGTGAAGCTTCAAGATGTTTGTTCGGTGGTGTACCCCAAGTACTGATTTTTTTGACATTGAAAAATTCCTACTTATGTCATTCGACCATATGACATCAGTTTATGTTGTTCTTGATCCTGTTCTGTCATGTCTGGGGGTATGTAGAAGTAGCAACAATAAGATGATTTAAGCAATGATAATATAAATCATGTTGTGTTACACTAAATGAATATTTTTTTATGCTTATTGCTGTATCTTTTCCCAATATAACCTTTACCCTTAAAAATCAAAAATAGCTCATCCATAACCCTAGAAGACAAGCTAAACTTTCCCACTGAGAGAGAGTTTTCAGGATAGCCTGCAAAGAACATACCATATACTCCAAGAATGCATTCCCTTGCCTCTTCTATTTTAAGTGCACCTTAGGAAGCTATAATAATTACTGTGCTCATCAGCTGTAGCAATTGTAGGGAAGAATGTTCATATCAAACAGAGTTCGCATTGCTATGGCAACACAGCCAGTAATAACAGTGTGGACCATTTTAGAATGGGGATCCCCAGTTAGAGATCTGAAGCACCTGCAGGTGCAAAGGATTTTTCCATGTGCTAGAAGTCCTCTTCTAACAGCAAAAAAAGACAGCAATTTGGGGGGGGGGGGAAGAAACAAACACAAACCAAAATCAATTAAACACCCAGCCATGCATCCTGTAAGGGCCTATTCTAACACAGCGCTGCTTTGCTGTTAGAGCATCACTGCTGCAATCAGAATAATTGACAAATAAAATAGCCTGTAACTGATAGGAATGCCTCTTTCCACCTTTCTGGCAGTGTACTGCAGCCTAAAAGAGGGTGTAAATTATAATGGGATGTGGGTGCTGAATTTAATCACATTCACACCCTCTTTAAGGATCCTTCATGTTACAAGAGCTACGAAAGAAACTTAGACTTATCTACTTGTAGAAGTTATTCCAAAATAAATCAAAGTGCCGCTTTTAAAGTGCAGTGGCTACTCTGAAGTAGATCCCTACATGGGAACTCTTATTCTGCAGAATGTTTCCTTTGTTCCTCTTTCAAATTTACCTTAATCCACTTGAGATAACCAGAAAAAGTCTCTCTTTGCAAGCTATTCCAGTCAATTTCCCAGTGCAGCTTTTTACTGTAAGTGCAATCAAACCTAGTGACTGAAAGTACTGGTTTTAATGGTCTGTTCTAATGCTAGGACTTCCAGGAATAATGAAAATTTGCATTATGAGAAATAGCATAGAAATAGCAAAAGTTAATTTTCAGGAACAGGCAGCCATTTTTTGCTCATTTGAGAATGAAGTCCACAGCATGATTTCATTTTCAAAGAGTTATCCCTTGATGCAAATTTTCTACCATGGATATTTTTACAGAGTGTCAAAAGTGTGGTTATATATCGGAATCGTTTCACAGCAGCCCATTAACAAGGTTCCAGCCTTGCTTGCACCTGGACTTTTACTTTCCTTCTCATCCTACAGCTACTGTTTCCTCAGCCATAATGATCTGGCAATTTGTACAGGCATACTCTGCAATGGAACTGTGTGATTAAATATCCATGTATTCAGGTTAGTCTCTTTTTCACTTTAGTAGATTATTTTAATGGTCTGGTTTCAATCACAACCCACAAACAGGCTGAATTTGTAAAACAAGGTAATTGGTAACCGTGGCCAAGATGGATGTGTTAGGACCATGGGAAGTAACTACTGTTGACAGGATCCTCCTAAGTTTTCCCCAAGGAAAACTATTGTTAGTAAAGACCCAACTACAAAGTATAAGCAGAAAAATGTATCCAACAGATTAAGACTAGAAAACTTTTCCTTCTATGTTTGCACCTAAATGCCATTCTGTCACCCCAATCTGAAGGAAAGTGATCACAGTGCCCTTAGGAAATGGGCAGAAACCCAAAGTATTGCAAAGACAGCCAGCTTTCTCCTTTTTTTAATCTCAAACTTTAGTTCATCCAAATTTCATGAACATGAAGTTAGGGCCAAAAGCACTCAGGGCATTTTGGATATGAGCTGCACTGCTGACTGTTCACACCAGCAGAGCTCTGGGAAAGCCCCAGCCCCAGCAGAGCTTCTGAACAGTATTTTAGACCTGTAGGCTTCACTCAGAAGCCTGTAACAACACAATGCTTTCTTCCCATATTGCAACTTATAAACAAGTGGGATTTTTACTCACTGCTTTTCTGCAGACAGCTCTTACTATACATGCTGTGGACCACAGGAAATTAGCCATGTTTCCATGTTGCCTGCATTCTGACAATATTATGGATAAGGACAGTATTATGGATAAGGACAAGAGGAATAACCCCACGCTGACTTCACAATATGTGAATTCAGGTCACATTTGGTTTTGCTTCTGGATGTTAAATGCTTGATTTCACTGAATACATAAAATTTTGCTTCTAAGAATATTGGGTCAAATTCTCAGCTTTGTACCTCTATATTCTGATGATTCAAAGAAATGTGGCTTTCTTTCCAATGCAGATTTCTTAGTACATAGAAGTTCCAAGTGGGAGAGTAGAATTGGCTTTAGCTATACTAGATAATCATATGCTACTACATTATATATACCTGAGCATTTCAGCATATTGAGTATTCTGGGGAAGGCATATAACTAGACCTGTTGTAAATCTTTGGTCCTTGAGAGATTAATGTAACAAAAAGATCGAAGCAGTCAATAAAATGCTTAGATCTGCAGTGCAGCTGATCCAGAAATGGTCTTGATCACCATAAGGAATGAAAAATCTGCAAACAGACCTCTTTTATTCACCAGCCTGGAGAAGACAGAGATCACACCATCAGGTCCATCTCGTCCAAGACAAGTGAAAGTCCTTCAAGAGCCTTTAGGATTTTAATTGAAGAGAAAAAAGAATCTTATTCTAGAATGCTAGATTACTTTAACCATGGCAAGGTGGTTGCTATTCTGGTATTGATTGGTTCCTAGAATAAATTTTTAAGTTTGGCTTTTGCTTCACATTATTCTTTAAACAGAAGTCTAAGGAAGAAAAAGAGCATTTAGAGATGAGAGAGACTCACGGAGGCTATAATATGACACTGTTACCTTCTGGTCAGGCAGAAAAGAAACAGATCCACCTACATTTATATTTGCATTCTCAAATTAAGAGTAACATAAACTGAACCATAAGCACATTTTAGGCCTTGAAAAGTCAAATTGAACACTGAGCATTTTTTATTTTTTTAATTACTGATTATTTAGCCTTGCTTATTGCTCATAAAAAATAATTTATAACTGTTCTTCCATTACTATAAAATAACATACTTTTTATAAAGATAAGATTTAAACACATTCTTTAAGCAATCAAGAGGGTATTTTGTCTTTCTCCCTTCCTTTTTTTTACTTTTTTGAACCCCAAAAAAGATTTTCAAGATTTTGTTCACTTAGAAACTACTAACTACAGGTCTATATGATTCAATGTAGAAAAAGCTTTGCCTCCCATCAAAGCCTATTCTATTCAGGCTGAACGGTTTAACATTTTCTAAATTCCATATGGCATGGATAGCCACCCATGTGTCCCTGCACACCCTTTTATATCATTACTAATGTAGTGCTGTGAACTGTAGATGCTGTTCCTTGGAGTTAACACCTGTGCATTTCAGCTCAGTAATCTGAGTTTTTTCTAGGTTTTCTATTACTTGCTCCAGTGTTACATTATCAGATACAATTATTCAAGTTTCCACTGTCAGGAATGGAAGCAAATATAATTCCTGTCCCAGACACTTTATTTATTTATTTATTTATTTATTTATTTATTTATTTATTTTACTTTCTCTTCATTCCTTGATTTATCAAATCTAGTTTTTTTACAAGTATGACTTTAGGAAGGAATTTTCTTTGTTTATTTGTTTCTGAGAAAAATTTTGCCTACATGTTCAAAACTTGTACCTCTTGAGCAAGTAAATTCCACCAGAGAATTCAAAATATAAATTGTAATACTTTTTATTTGTTTTTTCCCATACAGCTTTAAATAGGTAATCTTAGTTTCCATTTTTAGAGAAAAAAAGTCCTCAGTAGTGTTCAGTGTTCATGTTTTCCTTGTTTTTCTGTTGGTCATACACTCCGCCTAAGCAGATTAAAAACCCCATACATAGGTTTCATAGCTATGTAACACTCTAATAATTCATTAAATTGTCTGCTTAACTGAGTCTTTTTTTTTTCCTCAAAATGTGTGGGAATGAAGAATGTGCAACCACAAAAATGTCATTCAAATAGGCAGATAAGCGTAAGAAGGCAAAAAGACATGAGTACATAACATCAGATATTTAATTATGAAAAATAAAGATGAAGTCAACATTATTTTAAGGCAAATTTCAGGGAGCAGAAATAAATACAGTAAATGTTACTGAAGACATCAGTAGGTGTAAGCATGTTACATAAATGTTACTGTATAGTGTCTGTGCAGCTATTTAACTGTGATCAGCAATTTCCAGGGAATGTCTCCTCAACCTCCATGAGTCGGTGGCTGACTCTCTCCTGATGTAACCCTGAGTGGCCTCATTAGCCAGAATAGGCCGGGCCAAAAGTGCCTTCTTTGTCCCTGAATTTGTCACCTCTCACCTTCTCCAGGCTTAGATCCTTGGTTCTTGGGAACAGCTGCACCTGTGAGCGAAGGCTGTGCCCTGAATGACCGTGCAGCTGCAAAACCATGAGCACACGTTGCTTCAAAGCGGACTGGACATCCATGAGTCCTTTCCCTCGAGTCAACAGAAGGCCAACATCTAAAATGACCATCACAGGCATCATTACACCCTCTAGGGTGTAACCAGCACACCTCTGGCAATGCTGACAAATAAATTCTGGAACAAAAAGAAGCGTGGAAGCATACAGTTTGATGATGAAATCCTAACTGTGTGGAAGTCAATCATCAGAATCCAGCTGATTCAGAGGTGGAATATTATCCCTTATTATTAATCAGTGTATTTTTAGTGTGAATACATAGGTGTGTGTATGTGTATATATACACATGCATATTCATTATGTACCTGAAGCAATATTTTGCATTCACTGAGAATGCTTTATAATTAAAGTGTTTGCATAATTAAAGTTCTCTCTTGCAGAAATATTTTCTATCATTGTGCAGCAAATCACAAAGTGGGAAAAGGAGGCAGAGTTGTCTTATCTTTGAATGATATAAACATTATTTGATGCTTTGTATTATCTGTTTATGGCAGTTTTTAAAGCTTGCTGTATTGAAAATGTGCAATATAAAAAATTTAATCTAACCATGCTCCTACTCTAGGCATTATATGTTAGTATCTTTCACTCTTTATTTTGAAGTCAATGCCTAATTAGGAGATCCATTAAAAATCCCTGATATTTATTGAATGGAAGAAAAACCAATGTAAATATCTTTTTTAAATTATTATAGTATTTACAAACATAATATAGATAATAAAATCGAACATAAAAATTAATAAGACTATAAAATGAACCAAGTCTATTTTATACACGTAAAAATAGAAGGTTATTTACAAAATTGGCAAACATAACTGATGAGAACAGCATCTGCATTAAAGGCTGATTTAATTTTACTTTTGTAATATTCACTTAAGATTTTATGCCTTAATTTTGTCATTGGTCTGGGCACAGCACTGTAGACATGACATGCTTTGATTATAATCCAGATCTAACTGGGTGGCCTCGGACAACTGATTCCTGAACTTGTTTTTCACTGTCAGTAGTGTGTAGGGGAAGTAGAGTCTTTGTCTGTTTAGGTGTTCCTTGACTATAAAATGGAAATGGTCATTCTTACCTGTTATGTAAAGATGCTACAGGGATCTGGCAGCTAATATGTGCAAACTGCTGCTTGTGAATATTAAAAACAGACAGCTATGTGCTATTTATTTGGTTTTACAGTTATATGAATTCCTTTATTTATAAAAAGGGAACTAGAAAATATTCCGTGGTGTTTTTAAAAATGAGGCCTTCTCATGTTCCAGAATCATGCTATGATAAGAGTTGGTCAAAGCAGATGATTTGAAAACTGCAAGATACTATATGCACTAATGAATATGCTATGCATGATGCACTGTAAGCAGGGTTTTTCTAATCACATTTCCATTTACAATAATTTTTAAAGCAGAGAGCACAAGAGACTTCATAACTGAAGGAAATATCAGTGACTAACAATTATGAATAAAAATTATAAATGTTTTTTCTCAGTTATGGATCAAGACGTGAAACAATCATTAATTTGGATGGTTTTGGAAGAACAGTTTATGATAAGTCACACATCTACTGTGCTGTCAAGTGAAAGGGATCAGATCCCAGTTTTGAGAAGAATTTGTTTCATCTTGTAGCTGGAACATTTACAAACATTACTGTGCCATTTTCTCACTGGAGGTCCCCAGTTAGAGGCTGTCAACTCCACAGTTAATGCACATGAAGAGTAAATCACCTGCATCAGTCCAAATGATCCTCCCAAACTATTTTAAGTTTGATATTACACTGTATGGGATAAAAATCTTCATAATCTTTGTTATCTGTGGTGATTTTAATGGCAGAGAAGTGGAACAAAGAGCTTGACTGTGACCAGTTAAACCACTGCAAAGGGTTGGTAACTGATTGTGTTCCAAAGTCTTACATCTACAAGCAATTTCAGACTGCAAAGAGGGAGAAAATAATTATTTCTGAAAAAAAATGTAGTTAGTTTCAAACCTCCACTAAGAGTGATGACTCTAAGGAAGAGCAAGAAAATATCCCAATCAGACTGTAGCTTTGCTAATCTCATGGGTTTCACAGACCTTTGAATTATCTGACTGACAACAATGAGATGGCAAAATGAAGAGATGGTTCTGGACCAAGTTGCTTCTGACATGGGAAGCAGAAGAAGAAGGAGAGAGGAAGAACAGATCTGGCAAAAGAACCAGCAGAGGAAACTTGTTCTTGCTGCTCCTCCTGCTGCTATTGTGGCCTGGGAATCATGGCTGGTTTTCTGCTGCTGATCTTGTACACCACCAGGTTTGGTCTTAGAATCACCAGCATACTGTAAAATAATGGCAACTATCCATCAAGCTGCTGTCCCCAAATTTTGAAGACTTGGGAAGAAATAAAAACATTCAGCTAAAATGAATCACTTAGAAGTAATCAATGCTTGTGGTCGATGAAAAATTTATAAATGACTCTTGAGCCTAGATAAATTGTCAATGTTCTGAAATTATTACACACTGAAAATTTGTACACTGTCTCTCTGTTGAGCAGATAGATTAACAGAGTTTGTATAAATTAAGCAGGCACTCGAACATATTACTATAGCTATTCCTGTATATATGTCTTGTTCTGCAAAGGGATGTATGAGTCGTTATTTGTTATTAATGATAGACACAGATATGAAAAGTAATATTTCAGTGTGTACATGTTAGACATTAATGTTTTGGTCTTGGGAAATTTTTTATTTTCACAGTGAAGATTCCATCAGCCCATTTGAAATATCTTCTGGAAACAGACTTCAAAAAAAAAGGTAATATATTTCAGGATTGAGAGGATGGCTCTGCCAGGCTCTGTGTGGGACAAGCCAGGTGCTGCAGAGAGGCCCTCACTGATGGATACTGTTCTACTCCTTCCAGGAGTTCTGGGGGACAGGTGGGGCCAGAGAAAGGCTGATGGAGGTGGTTACAGCCTGGGTGCGCTCACAGGGCCCAGAAGGACCCCAGGGTTTTCTTACTCTGCAAGTATCAAAAGAAGCACATTTTGTATTTTATGGAGGCAGCCCCTGCAGCCCTGCTGTCTCTGTGGGTAAGTGTCTCTGTAAGTTTACTCAGGACTTCCAGTCTGTTGTAGTCTATTGAAATAGGATTGTATGAGCTGGAATCAAGACCAATGCCCATCTAACTGAATTCACGTTAGATTATATTGTATTTCATACATATCATTAGAGGATAAGTATTGCTGTACCTTTCCCTTTTATAGTAAGCCCTATGAAAGCATTCTGAAAAGAAGGACTAATGCTTTACCCAAACACTGGGTATAAAAATGTTCTCAGGGTGAATTAAGGATCACGTGGCAAAATTAGTCAATTAGAAATGTGTATCTTGTGCTAGTGCATTATGAGGATAACAACAGTTCTTGTAATCATTTACTTAATGAATACAGTCATAGAGTAACAAATCTACTACTAGTCTTAGAAATTATTTCTTCAGCAACTGAATGAAAAGTATTTCTTTTTTGAAAGGTAACCTTTCCAGAAGTTTCATAACTCCCACTCCTGTCCCACTCTTTACCATCAGCCAGGAATATTAAATGGGTCCTAGAAGAGACCTTTCAACTTCTAGTAGAATCAGAAATACCTTGTGGTTCAATTTCTGTTGGTGAAAACTCAGATGTATGTTTCTGAAAAATTACTAACTAGAGAGAAATCTTAAAAATAAAAGCCATAATGCCCCCAAATTAGCTTCCCTGAAATCTAAATAGTCTGTAAACTGCATTCAGAGCCACAGACTGGTCTCTGAGACAGGACAAAAATAGAACTTTGTCAAAATTTCAATTTCCTTACATCACCATACACTGTGATAACTCCTATCAGGATCACAGTCATACATGTGTGTGCTGGAGCTGGTGGGTCATCTTAAGAACTTAGGTAAATATCATGGTTTAACCCCAGTGGCATCTAAGTACCGTGTAGCAACTTGCACACTCTCCCCTCTCCCCTAGTGGGGAGAAGAATTGAAGAAAAAAAAATGCCATGGGCTGAGATAAGAATAGCATAATAACTGAAATAAAGTAAAATATAAAAATAATAATAACATTAATTATACTAATAGCAATAATAATAGTAGCAATAATAATAATAATAATGACAGAAATAACAGAGAAAGAAAAATAATGCATAAGAGAAACAATTCCTCATCACCCACTGACTGATGAGCAGCCTGTTCCCAAGCAGTGATTGGCAGCTTCCATGGGCCAACTCCCCCCAGTTTATATACTGGGCACGATGTTCTATGGTATGGAATATCCCTTTGGCCAGCTTAGGCCATGCTCTCTCT
>QWTY01018693.1:0-43876 GCA_008033365.1 Pseudorectes ferrugineus | reverse complement strand
AGGAGCAGGGAGAACAAGGCCCACAGAGCAGCAGAGGAGTCAGGCCGATTGCAGAAGGATGCCTGCCTTGTACCTGTGTGCTCCCCTTTGTCATCCTACTGCCCGTGGCCCCGGCGCTGTGCTGGGACTCGGCCCTATCTGTGTGAAGGCTCTGCTGGCTGTTTAACACACACAGAATTACTTGTAGCCAGGAGAAACCATAAACAGCAGAATCACTTCAAACCCTGCCACAGCTTGGAGGTGTTTATTACCTTTATCTACACCCTGCCCCCCTCTTCTTTCACAAGACTAAAGAAGTAAATAAAAGTAGCCTCCTCTTGCTATGCTAGTCAGGCTCTATCTCTGTTAGAGACGTGCTCACTGCCAGCTGCGGGCGGGCTGAGGGCTTTGGGGAAATCATCCTCATGCCAGAGCCCTGCTGAATCACAGAGTCCTAGCATGGTCTGGTTCACCTTAAAGATCACCTTCTTCCAACCCCCACCATGGGTGGGGACACTTCAACTCGACCAGGTTATTCAAATCTTCGTCCAACCTGTCCTTGGACACTTCCCGGGGTTGGGCATCCACAGCTTCTCTGGGCACCCTGTGCCAGAACCTCACCACCCTCAAAGGGAAGAATTTCTGCCTAATATCTAACCTAAACCTCCCCTCTTTCAGTTTAGAGAGGGTTACCCCTTGTATGACCCCCAAAGTGGGGTAATTCCCCTTGTCCTGTCACTCCAGCTCCTTGTAAAAGGTCCCTCTCCTGTTGTCTTGTAGCCCCTCTAGGTCCTGGAAGGGGCCCTCAGGTGTCTCTCAGGGACCAGCCTGGGTACCCAGCACTGCTGCTGTGGCTGGAGTGGCACGAGGAGCTGCTGGGGAAGCTCAGGTGAGGTTCCTGGCACGGCAGCCCCTGGCTCCTGGCACGGCAGGGCTGGCATGGGCAGCCAGCGCCGGTGCTGGCAGCGCTGCAGGGATGGGTGGACAAGCTGTGGGCACGGGCAGCCACTGGGACAGATGGGGCTGGTTCAGCTGTGGAGATGCAGCTTCTGCTTTCTAAGCATGTGGGCTGTAAGCAGCAATAAACCACCACTCGCCATATTTCAGGGAAATTCGTTTTCGTCGGAAAATGGAAATCTGTTAAAACTCACTGTGTGCAAATAGTTGATTTTTGGTGGAATATTCCACTGGGAAATCTGAGAAGACATTTCACTGACTTGGAACACGTCGGGGTCTGGGCTATATTTAGCTCTCGCTCACCTGGGCTGGCAGCAGTTGCTGTGAGAGCTCTGTGTTCCAGGGCTGGTGCTGGCCCTGCTGGGCTGACTCATCGCCAGCGCTGGGCGCGATGCGAGGGCAGCTCGGGAGGCAGGAGCTGAGCGGGAGAATGGGACCTCGACTCCAACAAAGGCAAACAATACCTCAGCTGCAGACAGGGATTAATGTCAAAGCAAGATCTTATTAAAGACAAGGCTTCTAATTTAAATTTCTCTGGGTGTTTGCTCATTTCTTTCTTTGCTTCCTCTCCTTCCCACAGAGCAACCCAGAGGAATGACAAAATATCAGAACTTGGGGGAACTGCAGTTGTGACTGTTTGGATGGGGGTCATTTTAAAAGCTTTACTGTTCATGCCTTTCTTATCCTGAGGTTTTCAAATAGAAATATACACACACCTTAACAACAAAAGGCTATAATGACTGCATTGTCACCAGATAAAACTGTACTAAAAATAAATAAATGCTGCAGTTTAGCATGATTCAGTAGGCAGGGTCCTTATTATTCTTCCACCATTCAAAGGAAGATTCAGTTCCAGCACAACACACTCCATCTCTGGTGCATCCCTCATTCGACTGGGGCTTCTTTCAGAGTTTCTGTCTGCTCACGAATGCAGAGGGTTAAGAATGACCACGGGTGAGTGTTGTGGTCACTGATGCATGTTTTTAAGTGGCAGGACACAGTGAAGAATCTTGGTTTAAGTGTAATAAAAGTGAGGTCCCGGTTTGTTAATGAGGAGCATTGTCTGCTGCAGACACTAATTTCACTACAGGGTGCAGTCTTCAAACTTTTCATTCTAATTAGAATGCATTTCCATATTCTTTATCAATTTCTCCCCTTATTGAAATCTTCTCAAATGACCTTTTTTTCTTCACTTATGACTCATCCCAAGATTTTTATTTTTCCCAAAACAATCATTCAGATGCAACTGCATTTTTCCAGTAAACACGTTAAAAAATAAATGACCTTGCCAGCTCATGCCTACACAGTGGGAGAAGGGCATTAGCAGTGCAAAGGCAGCTACTAATAATACATGGGAAAATTAAGTACGGGAGAAGACCGTCTTCTTCTAATTCCTTGAGCATTTAATTTCCAAATGCCCTGCAGTAGAATGTGTCTCGAGTAGGAGCTTAATGGCTACCAATGGAGTTCCAGCAGTGGGAAAACAAGTCCTGACAGAACAAGGGGCATTTTATGTACATAGGAAAATCAGTTATCTGCTAAGGAGGCTTTTGTTCAAAATTTATTTCCTTCCGTCCTCCACAGCTGTGTCCAGTTCCAATTTTTATAATAAAGTAAATTATTAACTCAAGTTGACGAATTGGTTGGTGTTGGTAATAGGCTTTCAAAATGATTAGTGATATATACTCATTACCCAAATTAAAAAGCCATATTAAAAATAAGGAGAGGAAATGTAGCAGCATTATCAAAGTAATAATTTCTATTTAGTGCATATCTTTCCTGAACTTTGGCAAATGTTGAATTATGCAAGACAAACACTAATCTGAAAGCATTCTAATTAATGATGGTATTTCTTTGCTATCAAATTAAACCCAACACATTCACAGTGCATCTGACTTAAATGTTATCACAAGTTCTTCACACTTTGAGGAAGATTGTTGATATGTTTGAAAATATTGTATCTATACACAAGTTACCAGGCCTGAGCCATGTTCTTCCCTTGCCTTAGGATAATTATTAATGGGAAAGGCCTATATAAGTCAAAGTTCACACAAAATAATAATAATAGTAATAATAGTAATAATGGTAATAATGGTAATAATGGTAATATGGTAATATAGTAATAATAATGTTAATAATAATGTTAATAATAATAATTGTAATAATAATAATAGTAATAATAATAGTAATAGTAATAGTAATAATATTAATAATAACTATTATTATTATATTATTATTATTATTATTTTTAAAACCCAGAGATTAATATTTTGACATCAATTAATCACAGTGTTTGTAATCCAGGGTTTGCCATAGTTTTCACCAACTAAGAGTATCAAACAAGTGTCTTCCCTTTAAAGATGCTTTATAGATGAAAACACATTTACAAATCTTCTTTCAGAATAAAACAATAATCAGGCAGCTAATTAAACACAATGTAAATGCTGAGCTGTTGAGTTAAAGACCTGTCCAGGCTGCAACATCATTTTTACTTTGTTATTATATGCAGAAAGCTAATAAAAATATAATTTTGAAAAAAAAATCACATTAGTGATTTGCCAGAGTGAATGTAGATGTCAAAAATGCTAATGCAGAGAAGCTGTCAGGAGTTTAAATAGATTTTTCACTGACTTGCCGTTCTTAATTATAGCTCAGCACCCTGTACAGGTTAAAAAAATGCTGGGTTCCTTCGAAACAAACTATGAGCTCCTTACCATCTCGTCAAATTCTCCTTCTCCTTCTTTCAAATGGATCAATCAGATGCCAACACATAACATTTTTCATTTACATCTTTTCTTAAGCTTCCTTATCCACTGCAATTATATTTTTACCCAAACCTATCCTGAAGGGGATAGAAGAGATTTCATGGAAGAAGCGTAATTGGCAATTGAGCTTGCTCTTTCCGTGGGCTTCTTTTATGAGAAAAGATAACGTTTTGTGTGGTAGAAATTCAGCACTCAAATTAGGGGGTATGCTGGCTACTTAGTTAAATAATCTAGAATAATCAGGTCAGGAGGGAATAGCTCATAGCTTTCACTTAATGTTTTGTATTAATTTTTCAGATAATGTAATTCCGCGTACTACCCAAGCATTCAAGAGCGCATCAGAAAAGCGCTACGAACCGGAGGATTGACAAGTTGCTAATCCAATCCTCTGACAGTCACAGGGTGCCATGTAAAAGAGATCCTTTGTTCTTTAAGAGCTGATTGAGTTCCATTAGTACCCATATTCAGAGCCCTGGGCACAATATTAATGCTAATACCGTTGTTACGGAGATGGAAAGCCGTTAAGAATGAACAATAATCAGCTCACAATATCATTGGACATATTCATGCAGCTTGTACTGGGGTGAGATCCGATAGCTCTAAACCTTTCTAAAGAGAAAACGAAAATCCAATTAACATCTTCTGTGTAAACCTCCTCGGCTACTTTCACTGGAGATGACCTTGGGCAGCTGTGTTGCAATTTTGCCAAAACCTCAATTATGTCTTTAATTCAGTGGTGTTGTTGGGTTTTGCCCAAACAGAAGGCCTGGCCCTGCAGCCCACCTCTCATGCTGGGGAAGACTTGCTGACAGAAGTTCCCTCAGCAGCCTCTGGCATGCTCCGAGCTGAGCCGCGGCACAGACGGGCTCCAGGATTTACATGTCCTTGGGGATGTCCAACCCAACCGGTGAGAAAAGTCCTTTCCTCTCCCTCTCCCACCTCCTGCCAAAGTCCCAGCTCTTAGATCACAGAATGGTTTAGGCTGGAAAGGGCCTTAAAGATCACCCAGTTCCAACCCCGAGCCGTGGGCAGGGATGTAACCTGACGTGGCTTTCCTGGGTACGGTGGGTGGTGAGCCCTGGCCGGTGGTCAATCACATCGTGCTGATGAAGGATGTGGTGAGAGCAGGGGATGCTCTGCTCCAGCCCAAGGGGAATGGCAGCCCAGACCTGGCAGCCCAGACCTTGCAGCCCAGTTCCCTGGACCCAAGGGTAGTCCAGCCCGTGCTCAAAGGAAAATCTGCTCCTTTAGAGCAAAGGTTCCTTGCAATCAGTTTGAATCAAACCTAGAAAAACTCTAATTTTGAGCAAAATTTGACAAAAATAAGGAGTGTATTAATCTGGGTCAGGATAGGAATTTACCTGCATTCATTGCCCAAGGCAGGGTGAGGAAGCAACTGCTGTGGAAGAACTCACAAAGAATTTATTTTTTATGTATTTTACTGTCCTGTCCACTCAATATTTTTTATTAAGCCAGGAAGCAAGGATAAGTTTCCACAGCCTGCTCTCCACATCTCTTCTCCTCTGACAAGCAGCCTGCAATGAGACTGGCAGATATTGACCCCTCCTCCTGATAACCACATGGCTCAAGGCTTCCATGGTCATCCATCGCCAGGTCTGGTCCTAACCACCACGAGCAGGATTCTGCAGGGAGTGAGGATCTTGGTGGAAAGAAGCACATTCATTCCCAGGCAGCATGGACAGCTTCTGGACACAAAGCTTTTCCTGCTCGTGACTGTACCATCCACAGGCAGAGAGGTAAAAGACTTGTTACTGGCTGTGCTAATGCCACGGAGATGTTCAACATGAATTCTAGGTTGTCTTCAACCCGAATCTTTGTTGCAGCTGCTGTCAACACCACAAGTGAGGATCCCAAAATACAAAGCATTTTGAACTCTTTCTTTTCATTTCCTTTTCACTATACCAGGATGATACTGCCTTATCTCAAAGACACACTTGCATACTTGCACTCTATAATGGAGAAACAGCACTGCACACAGGTCTCTAAAAGTAAACACCAAACTCTGTAAATCTTGCATATAATTAGGAAGATTCTTCTGGATTTATTTTTTTTTTTCCCCCAAAGCTGTTCCTGCTTGATTTGGCTGTCATCTGTGTCACTTCTATGGAAAGATTTTCTATGTTAGAAAGGGAAAATCAGAACAGCAAGCTAGTAACTTGTTACAACAGGGAGATTTAAGGTAGAAAATAATGAAGCAGAGCTGCTGACAGCACTGTGGTAGCTGTACCTCCTCCTTAAGTGGAACAGGTCAGGATTACCCTTTGTTTTAGAGGGTCCCTTCTGGGAAAAACCAGCACAAACCTCGCACATGACGGACACAACCATCCTTCAGACTGCAAAGAAAACAGCTTCCCTGTAAATATCCCCAGCCCAAGACCAACAAATCAAATTCAGTCTCAACTTTATAATTTTTATTTAATTTCCTAGCATATTAATTTTCACCATTTGATGTCACTGATCTGTTGAGTCCATTTCAGCTGTGGCCTTTATTTGATTGCTTAATTGGCTTAGCAAAGCCTGGATGCATCAGCTCTGCAACGGGCTTGCTTGGTTTCTGGGTGTGCCTGCTTGTTCTTTCTTGTAAGAGCTATAAAAAATAAACAGAACTTATTTTACATAAAATGGTGGTCAAGCTTGGAAATCCCAGGGCAGAGATAATCCCAGGTATACGGAGGGCAGTCTCTAGATTGGTTTGATCTTACCTTGTTCAGCTCTGGCACTGTTTGAATGTTGACACGTGCCCTTCAGTACAACTGCCCAGTCCGAGATCAGTGTCCAGGCACAGCTTGGCTGGGCCAGGAGCTCTCATTTGTGGGGCTGTTCCTGCTGGTAGAAGCAGAGTAAGGAGCAGCTGGTGGCTGCAGAGACAGTGAAACTTTCCCGTGTGCTTCACTACCACCCTCACACCTGAGCGAGCCCAGCCCCTGCTGCTGCTGGGATTTCAGCACACTGATGCAATGCACTGGCATTTCTGAGCTTGCTTCATTTGCATTTAAACAATCAAGTGTTTTAATTAAAATGCATAAATGAATCATCCACTAGAAGCCCTATCTCCCATGTTGTTTATTTTTTATATTAAACCTTCAATTTGATGGATAAGCACTGCCATTGGTCATTTCTGCTAAAATGATCCCATCAGCAGTGAAATATTTGACAAATCTGATGTTAAATTTTTCATCTCTAGCTTTCAGCACTTGTGGTCCATTGAGATAAATAGTACAGCTCACACTTTTGATCTATTCTTTGAAGCTCTCTGGGACCAGCTCTCTGTTAAAGAGGGAGAGGCACAGGTCAAGGGATGGTTTGAGATCCAAACAGAGCTCTCCTTATGGCTCTCGGGCACGGCCCAGCACATCCTCAGCGATGTGAGTGTCCTGTCCTTCTTCAGCGTGTTCCACCTGTGACAACTCTCTCTTCTTTCTCTATAGTGACAGAATTTGGGGGTTTGGCACTGATCTGTTGATAAAAGAGAAAGTAATGTGGACTTTCTCCTAAGCAAAACTCATTTTATGATTTTTTTTTTTTTAAATTATTATTTTTACCCTGTAGCAGTGGTATCTGCAGTCATCACAGAAGATCCTCCTCCTTCTGGAGCACACTACTTTGCAGCATGGCACTGCACATTTAACTCCAAGGAAAGTAATTTGTCCCAAGAACTGCATCCTACAGAGAATAAAGCAGAAAACACACTCTGCTGGTAGCTTCTCTCAGAGGATTACTGTAAAACTAAGCTAATAACAATGCAACATTCCTTCAAAAACTGAAATCTTGCTCACATGCTAAGAAGCTGTAAGAGTAACAGCATCATCTGGTGGCTTCTGCCACAAAGAATGGATTAATTGATTTTTTTTTTGTTCTACTTTCATTTAAATTCCACATCTCTCAGGTGAGGCCAGGTCCTGAAGGAATGTGGGAGAGGAAAAACAGACGGAAAACGATAAAAATGAGAGAAGGTAATAATGAAATCCTCAACTATACTGAAACATTAAACTGCATCTGAATATCTCAGATCTTTTTAAAAGGATTTTTTAAAGAACATTGAAAAACACCATCCTCATTGAAGTCAAGCTTCATTTACGGCAATGCCAGATGGGTTGGGATTTTCGAAGCATACATTAAGAGCAGGAACGATGCTGCTAAAGGCCTTGAACCTTAGATAAGGATTGGTGTAAACCTCCACAAAATCTTAAGACAATTCCTTTTCATCATTCCTTTTGTAAGTGCCAAATCAAACCCTTCCAACTCCTCCTGCACCTTCCTTTTGGAATTCTTATTATTGATCCTCTTGACGCTTGGAGAGGTGGTTTGTAAAAATGAGATGAACATGTATTAGTTTGCAAAAGGGTTTCCACTGTGCAGAAGTGTGCTATGATTATGAGGTAAAACAAGCTAATCCACCACAGCTCACGTGTATGGTTAGTGCAGTACCAGAGGCTGAATCAGCCTGCCTGAGGTATTAAACATCCCCACCCTAAACGGGCTGAAGTATTCCCAGAAATGTCCAACGTCCCCCGTAAGGAGTTCACCACAATCCAGATGAAGCACAAGGGCAATACTAGTGTAGAGAACCCAAAAACTTCAGGATTAGTGGTTGCAAAAGCTTATTAACAAGGCAATAACATGAAAATTATTCCTTCTGGCTTTATTGGTGCGCAGTGTCTGTTTTACATTCATATAGTTTCTGTCCTATCCTTGGCAGTTGTCTTCTTTGTTGTATTCTTACAAAGAGAGAAATATCAAAACATTAATTTAAGCTGTCACAATGCAAAGGGCTGACAGTCATATAAAGAATTATCATTGTGGCAGAGAATGGAGACAAGTTAGTGAAGGAAAATTAAAGTGACTAGCTAAACAGAACCAAACTTCTTGAAAAATCTAGGATATTGCCATGACAATTCAAATAGCTCCAACTTTTTCTTTTTGTGTTTTTCAGCCCTTTCCTACACAGACTATTATCAATCTAATGGGGAAAAGAAAGAAAAAGAAATCACTTCATATGTATTCTAGTTTTAGTGAAATATGTATTTCAAAAGAGAAGATTCATCCTGTACCAGTTTGTGCAATAAGATAAATTGCAACTAACATCAATCATTGTAATTTTCCATAATTGTAGAAGTCAGACTGACCAAGATTACAGCCTGTCTAATCCTTCTTGCTATTGCATACAATATAGAATCATTTCTTTGTCCTATCCAGGTCTCTTTTGGAAAACAAAAATGATTCCTTTTCCCCAAACAATAAGATTCCTGCAGGTGGTGGCTCAGGGTATCAAATTGCTTTGTATACTCCTAAGAATAATTTTAATTAGTTTACAAATAAGAAAAGAAAGAGACTGGTTAAAAGAAGAAAATAACCACTTCACTCTTGTGTTCTGCTTTTCAGCGGTAGCTCTTGGGACACTTTACTCTGTCTCTGAAGACAGCAGGAGCACGAAAGTCTCAAGGTGCACGTCCATGCCCAGCAAGCCAGACCACTGCACTCTGACTTGCTTTCTCTGGGAAAGAAAATCAATGGAATCTTTTTCATAGGACAAGTTTTCAGCAGGGAGAACAACACTTATCCTGTGCTCTGGCCGCTCATCATAAGCTGCCCTCCTCATAAGAGGAGGATGGTAAGAATTTAATGCAAAGAGTTGGTGAAAGTCCACATGCCACCTTGCACACCAACGCCTGCTCCTTGCAGCGATGGGATCTGCAGTGTGAGTGAAGGCAGTCGGCAGTGCAGCGGCTAACAGATCAGATTGCTAATGAAGCATGAGTCCACAAGATTGCTTTATGCAGCCTAAATTCATAATTAATTCCCATACACACAAGCAATCACCGAGTTCGCTCAGCTAGCACATCAAAACCTGAGCAGAACACCAAAGGCTGAGCAAATCAGTCTTCCCAAGGTGGATGAATGAGAGGCTTACATGAGTAATGCCAACAGGACAGAGGCACAAAACTCCCTGTGGATGTAAGGACATAAGATCCTTTCCACTTGTTCATCATCCTTACCTGTCCTTAAGCGCTGTAATCCTGGAATTAGGCAGGCAGGCTGTTTGGAGGCACCGCAGTGGGTCGTGTGTATTTTCAGCAGCAGCAGCCACTCAATTCAACCAGCGCCAAGCCCAAGGTGCCAGCACTGCCTGCCAGAGCAGGCTGGCCAAGGCCTGGTGTGTCCCTGCAGGGCTGAACCCTCTGCATGGTGAAGCCACACCTAAAACATGGCAGAAAAAAACCCCAGGGAAGGACTGCAATCACTATTATTCTCCAAATAAATCAGATGTACATTATGAGTTGGGAAAGCAGACAAGAAAACACTTAGAAATGTAATAAATGTGAATAGCTGCAGTTACACAAAACGTAGCTTCATACCTCTAATTGTATCAATTATTTTTTATGATTGTGATCTCAAAGATGTTAAGTTTTGCTAAGAAGATGTATTTGCAAATCACTTTGATTACTGTGAATAGTGGGAATGTGTTTAAAAGCTTCTGCATATTCACTTTGGCCCTCTGATCCCCCTTTGCAGCATCCTGAAGCAGCTGGCAGAATATTAGGCATTTTAGACACTTCTACTTGAAGAATTCAGACAATCCTGGAATTATTTGGGCTACTCAAATGGAGAGCCTTTGTCTAAGCTGTCTTTTCACTGATCCCAGGGCTCTTATGACTGATTTTGCTTTTCACATTTTTCTCTCTCTTTCATTTTTTAATCAGATATGTTTTACTGTGAGGAAGAATTTGACCATTTACTATTGTGTTCTAAGAAATAAGCCTACTACACCAAGCATTCAAGGTAATTTCATTTCTGCAATAGAAGGTACAATTGAAGAATCATATTTTCAATGTAAGATACTGTCTAAAACTAGGCCCTGGCATGAACCCTGGTCAACTATATACAGTCCTCTTTAATATGGCCTTTGATAGCATTCATTTAACACTCTGGTGCAAAGCCTTCAAAAGGGCATTGAATGAAATTAAGTTTCCAAAAGAACCGTAATAGTAACAGAAGTCTCTTTCTCTGAATTAATGGCAATCTTAAAATCTCCACTGCTTTGAATCCGCACATTAATCCACAATGAAAATGTTTACATAGCATGTAAAACTACAAACAGGATTAGCAAAGAACTTTCCAAGGACAAGATATATTCAGTTTGATTTTAAGAGCGAAGGGAAAGTAGGAGGGCTAAAATTAGACTGGGGGAATCCTACCCAAAATATATTTGGGCTTGGCCTTCAGCTAACCTATGTACAGCCAGTCCACTCCCCTGATGAAGTGTTCCCCCAGGAAAAGTTCTGGAGTTTATAATACACAGAGATTCTGGATCTAGAAGGGAACGAGCAAAAAGCTTCTGCAGGGCAGAGAACAAAAGGCTGCCAAAAGAGAAGTGCCAGTTGCCTTGACTGCATGTCCGTGAGGACCCTGGTCCCCACTGGAGAGCATATTTCTCCTTGAGACTTCACCAGCTTCTTATTCCTCCTTCGTGTTGTCTTTTGGGCTGAGCGGAGCTGCAGCACCAGATCTACCCTTACCATCGCTGCTCACAGAGCTCTTGCAGTGCTGTGCAGGCTGAGTGAGGGACAAAGGCAGCCTGGAGTGGAGGTGAGCCTCAGGAAGATGAAACATCATCATCCACAAATCCCCTGTCCGAAAGGAGTGGCTTAGGAAGGCTCATCCTCACACAGCAGAAACAATTCCTTACCCTGGCCCAGTCTCTGCAGCAGGTCCGGGCTGGCTGGTGCTCACCCAGCTGAGCGTGAGGTGGAGCCTCCCCACCCTCCCTGTCCTGTCCCTCTCTTCTAAACCTGCACATCTGCACGCACATCTCAGCACCTGCGCCGGGGGACCCTCCTCTAAAAGTGAATTTAGAATGAGATGAACAGGGATTGTTTTGGGAGCAAAGAGCAAATCTCTGCGAAGCCTTAAAACCTGTTCTTAGTAGACTTTTTGATTGCTCCAGGGTGTATATGCCCACATGTATGTAACTTCTGCAGCAAAAAAGTGCAGCAAAAAAGATTAAACACATGAGGAAAAAAGTGATTAAAAAGACTAGCATGGTTTAGTTTACAAAACACAAGAGTAAAAGATGATATAACAGAAGCAGAGAGAAGGGGCTATTTATTCTGTTTTCTCTGAAGCACAAATATGCATGGAAAGGTGAAGGAAAAATGCTGAAAACATTCGTGCAGTGTATAATCAACCCTGCAACTCATTGCTGCAGGATATTAGGCAAATTTTTCAGAAATATTTCTAAATGTGTTTGATGTGACAAATAATAAGCCTCAGTTCCTGAGGTGAAGGAAAAGCAAAAACAAACCATCTCCCCAAACTGGAAGGACGCTTAGTCCCTGTCCTTGTGCTAGAGATGGAATTTTTGTCTCCAGAGGGATGGCATTATTTATTTATCATGTGCATGATATGGAAGTGCTCATTTCCTTCAAGCAGGAGGTTCTGTAGAAGGCAATTAAAAGGGTCAGCAAATGCAGCTGTATGAAGCCATTGTTTCAGATTTCTCCCAGAATACATGAACTTAGTAACGGTGAAGTGGCTCAGGTTCAGTTACTTTGTTCTCAGCTGGTTATTTTCCCCAAAGATCGTCAACAACAGCTAGGTAACAGTCAAGGCTGCGAATGAAAATGGAATTAAATACATTCACGTCCTTGGAAAGTTCGTGTTTCTACACCCTCACAGACACCAAGCAAACATTTTTGCTGCGGATACCGCCTGTTTTGGGTATAAAAGGGAAACCGCTGTAGCTCCAATATTACTCCAAGTCAGCAGGGAGTGGAGTTGGAGTTTTGGTGGTGCCCGTGCACGGGGCAGTGGTGGGAGCACCCAGGAAGGCACGGGTCCAGGGCAGCCTGGGGAAGGTGCGGCCGCGGACGGAATTAGTACCTGCTTAAAATGTACATGGAGAACAAACTGTCTTTTTAAAAAAGAATTTTAAATGCTACTTCTGGCTTATGAATAGTTTTCTTGCAACTGTCAGGCCATCTGCTTGGAGAGGGGTCTGTGCAGTCATGAAAGGGATCTTAAAATATACTCTCCTCATAAACATCTTTTGTTTGGAAAATCCACATGCATCACAGAATGCAGTAAATGGCAGCACAGGCTGAAGTGAAACATTTTTAAATGCCGAGGATGCAACCTTGGATACAGCTCCCCCTGCCCCCCTCCCCTCTGTTAATAAGCTCGCTTTAAATGCACCCTCAGACACATTCTCGTACAGCCTCGGATTGGCAGCACCCACCTGCTGGGAAACATGCTAAGAGAACTTCCTTGGGTACATCCAAAATACCAAACTGGCTTGTGGGCAGAAAAGAAGCAGGCTCCTGCAAAGCAGCTCTCTCAGAGATTACATCATTCTCACAGCCAATTTTCTGCCTACACTGCACCATTTTCTATGGGGTGTGTGTGTGGAAAAAAAACCCCAGCATACGTTTGTGTGTACACAATCAAAAAGGCCAAATTAGGGGTGTGCAAGCACATCTAATTCCAGCATTTCCCAACTTTCATGAGCTTAGGTTTTCAGAACTGCTTGGTACATGAATATATACAATACATACATATGCACACAAACATTTATTTGGTTTGCATGCTTAGAATATGAAATTGTGTGTATGAGAACAGTGTTATGCTTCCCTTACTTTTTTTTTTTCTGTTTATTTTCATCATTCTTTGGTCATGTTTTGTTTACCCGCTTTTTGTAATTCTAATGTAAGTTCAAATATACAAAATGCTAATTTTCTTTTACATAAAAATGTAATAAAACTTTCTGGCTTTCTTTATAAACAAATTTCAGCAGGAAGGTTGATGGGATGCTGTATACCAAGTAAAGAAGAAATACTGTTTAATTATCTTCCATATAAAATCCAATAAAACGTTCTGGCTTTTCTTATTTTTCTGTACTGGGGATTAACATCAGCGTCTTTGTGATGAGAAATCTGCATTCATGGCTCCTCTATTTAGATTTAAATAGGAATTATAGTTCTTGGCAGAAAGGGATCTGTCAAATATCACAGCATTTGTGGCAGGTGGTCACTGCATTGCTTAGTACAGACACTGCCTGCTTAACCATAGCCTGAAGTAAACATCAAAAGTCAATTATTCTCTTTGTAAATATTTTATTTATATTTTGGAGGCTCACAAACATCTTTTCAGTGCTTGGCTGAGGCCTTCCTCCACGGATCATAATCCTACTGAACCTGCATTTGGGTGGTTGAGAATGTGCTTAGCAATGCAGGGATACCAGCATAGCTACCAGTGTATATTGAGTTTCATAACCCAATTCTCTGCCTGGAAACCTTTAATGACTTGGCTGGGTTGAAGTGGACAGAGCTGAAACTTGTCATGGTTGTTACCCATAGCAGCTGCCAATTAGTACGACAACCATGTATTATTTTGCCTTTCCTCAGTTAAAATGTATTTTGAATATAAATACTGCAAAAGAAAAAAACCCAGCTCAAGCAGGTCTAATTCCTCAGATTTAACGCTTTGGGGGTGGGAAGCAGGAGGTCTGGTTCCACAGCCAGATGAGCGAGTGCAGAGCGGCCCTGCAGTGGGAACCTGGGCGCACACTGAGTAGCAAACACGGAACAGGAGCTGAACTCTGGGGGTCAAGCGCCTTGAAGAAATGTCTTGTTGCAGGGTGAACCTACTAAAACAAAGTGACATTATGTGGCAAGTTACACATACATGGCAGGATCCCTCCCAAAACCACCATGGTGCAGAAAAGGCGCTACTACACATTTTAGATCCGTATTTGAACTCCGTCTGAACCCTTTGGGCCATTAACTAATCAGATCATCTCATTTAAACAATGTTATAAAAATAATCAAGTACTTCTGCCTACATAAATACACTTTGAATATATTTACCTTAAAAAAGCAGGATTTTCTTGGGTATTTACTCCTGACATTCGGGGAACAGAAGGAGCACAAAATGTTAAGGAGGAGCAGAATTCTCTGAGATGGGGCTGTGGGTAATTTTCCCTGTAAGCCTGTTTGGTGGCAAGTTAATTGACTCCCACATTACCCAAACTGCAATGTACTAAAGCACTGGGTGCTCGTTTTCCTGCACTATTTGCCTGGCAAAGGCCATCTGTTCTACCCCATCCATCCACAGGCACAGCCTCTATTGTTGTAACAGGATTCACATACACGTGGATCAAGGCAAGCATGTGCCTCTAAGTGTTTTGATCCCCAGAACATGGATTTTTCATTTTCTTTGTTTCTTTGTGCTCACCCAGTAATAATACTTGTCATCTGAGAATTCATATTGATCTTGTCATTGCCTTAAAATTGGATGACAATTACTATCTTTGTCAAAATTCGATCTGATGAAATGGCTCCAATTAGGAAGGAAAAAGAAGGAATCCATCACAGCAGGGAACATTACATTTGGCTTTAGAGTAGGGAAGCTTGTCTTAAAGGAAAACTGAGAAGAAAATGGAAACAAGCATGACAGAGATTAGGATGCCAGCCTTAAAATCCACACAGAAATTAGGTATACATATGAAATGAACACCCATTTAATTTTTGCAGTCCATATCTGTCTACAAATCTGAGTTGAAGCTGCTCTGACAATAAATGCCAGTAACTGTTGTTTTCATTTTCTGATCTGGTCAAACACACAGTGGCAGTTGGCACCAGGCTTCCTACATTTTCTAATCCAGTTCTGATTACCAGTATAATTATAATACATTATCAGGAGTAGATTTGCTGAAGTTCATAAAATGATAACAGCATAAATTACATCATGTTTCCAGATACTGATCTCACCTTGAAACTAAACATAAAGAGGTAGTGAAAGAGTTGAAAACAAAAGAGCAAGTGCACTTCCATTGCTACAGATATTGGCACTAAAGCAAACAACTTATCCGTGCTAATTGCAAATAAAATTGTGCTAATTACAGATTTTCTGTTTATAAAACAGCCCTAAAAATTGGTGTGTGCATTTGTGTGTGTGGAGGGGTGGGGGAATCTTTTTCCAAAACAAAGATGCTTGTTTCATATTGAGTTGATGTTTTATCTGACTAAAAAAGCCCTGCCAGTGTTTTGTTTCTGAGCAGGAATGAAGGGTCAGGTTCACCTGTAATTCTGGGTAGGTCTTACCTGGGAGCTGGAAGATGGATGTTGGTGCTCGGCTCTACCTGAAGGACTGGAAGCCTCCACCCACCCCGTGAAATGATCTCAGCTCAAGGCCGTTCTTGCATGGATTTCTCTGAATCAGGACAGTAAATCTTCACAAACAAACGTGTGTTTGGATTTGTACAGTCACGTGAGCTTCTGAACAGGAGACCGCACAGTTCACCTCCCTGGAAAATCACATTTCCTTAACTACATGGAAGAGCTCCTCAAGACACTGAGGGAACCCAACCAAGCACACCAGGCCTTTAGCAGGTGCTGACTTTCCAAGCTAAAACTGTGGGATTTGTGTGATGCAGAGATGAGTCACCACACCTCACCCAGCAGCAGGCTCTGCTGACAGAGGTGGGCGAGCTGGTGCTCCTCTAGCAAGCTGGGGAGACAGAATTTCCCTTTCCCCAAATCTTTCTCCCCCCGCCTCTCTTTTCATTAGCTAAACATACTTACTGACTCTGACCTACATTTGAAACAGTTCCAGAATGCAACAGAACTGTGTTTCTGGGGAATTTGATATTTGCTAAAAATTTTAATCCAACCCATTTAAAAATGTTATATGTTAACTGAGCAAACACAGCAATCAGAAAAGTATACAAACCCCAAGCAATTGTCCTGGACTTGTTTACAACACACTGCTATTAATGAGCATCTGGGATGAGTATGGGATCTCGTACTATGGATCTCATGATCTGTACAATAATGGCTGATTTTAATTGACTTTTGCTTCATATAGCAAATCCCAACTGGAGAAGTTCCAGGATGCTGCTAGTGAAGAACTGTGGGCGGGTGCATGTTTTGAAGTGATGGTAAACATTGTGACATATACTGTGTGTGCCACATATTCTCATATGCACATTTTGACTTTTGTTGCCTTGGCTTTCACACAGCATTTCTAACATAGACATTCCTATTTGCCAGTTTGAGTGGAAATCTGTTAATATGTGAACACTGCTCGCCAGCACGCCCCACCACGGCTGGACTCAGCTCCTCTCCTCTCCTCTCCTCTCCCACGAGCGCCCAGCCCCGCGCGGCACCGCGGCGTCTGTGCCACAGCGCTGGCAGGGCTGTGCGGGAGAGCGGTGCTGGGAGCTGCCGTGGGAAACCACAGCTCTGGGAGCTCAGCTCGGGATGATCCACTGGTTTCCCGTGTAAGTCACAGCACCGAGAAGGCCTGGCTCTTTTACTGCTGTGCATTCTGTTTTCCTTTCAGGAGATGCTGGTAGCTAATGCCAAGTTTGGTCAAGCTGTTTTAGCACTTGGAGTACTGTGGGTATTAAAATACCTCTAAAGGTCTGGGACTGTGAGCCAGATTACCTGTATGATGTATTCTAATGATTAGCCAACCCTTCTGCTTGAACTGAAATTTGTCCTGAATCCACATCAGCTCTTTGGGAACGTGAACTCAGCCAAGATTTGCACAGGTTTTTTAATCTGACACATTAAGAAGTCCCCTGCTACATATCCCATCCTGCCTGGCTGCAATATCGTGGCCAATATTAGACTAACAATTTGGGTTTAGGCTCTTTCCACACAAACATTTACATCACACAGAGCAAAGCTGTAAGGTATTTATAGGCACTGGAGCTATGTGTATCCTCTCCCTGGCAATAAGGTGCCCTGAGCACAGGGAGGGTGCTCTGCTGCTGTCCACACCCCTGCCCGTTTCTCCAGAGATGTGACACCACTGCAGCAGCTCCTCCACTTTAGCCCTGAAATATTTTCTTTGAAAAAGGAAGGAAAAAAAGTCAGATTAAAAAAAAAGAGATGCATTTTCCTCACTGCAGCAGAACCACTTCTCACAGAGCCCACCTGGTTGTTAGACAAGATTCATGCAAGAGAGACTTGTATGTGCGAGGAAACCAGCGTGAAGTAGCTGCTCGAATCTACTCTGCTGCACACAATGGAATGAAAGCTGGTGAATGGGTGTTTCTGTGAGGTAATACTTCCACACAGCCAGTTCTAGTGTTATCCAGCACACTGCCTTGCCAGGAGCCTTCTTTGTGTTGCAGGAAGCCATCTGTGATGGCAGCTAACGCGGGAAGGGAGCAGGATTCCCAACGAGGCGCCGTCAGAAGCGCTCCCCTCCAGCACCCGCTGCCAGCAGCAGCAGCAGCAGCAGCAGCAGGATCCCTCCAGGGTGGGGAAGGCACTGCCTGCCTGCCCCACAACTGCCCCAAATCAATGCTGTGCCTCTCACCTGCCGTTCCCATGGTGGGTCCATACAAGCTCCATGCCTTGAGCTGTGGCGTGTGCTTGGCTGGGACCAGGAATGGCCATGGAGGTGGTGGGAGGGGCGATGGATCATTCTGAACACGTTATCTAAAGCCCTGGTTTCAGCCTTTTCAACATATCTCCTGGCAGAAAATTCTGATTGTTTTCATTGATCTCTGCTGCTTCTGGTTTTATTTTTCCTTCTCTATCTTCAAGTCTCTATCTCAGGTCCCTTTCTCTGCCAAACTATTCATTTGCTGCTGAATAATCATGTGTCTGTGTTTCGGGGAGTTTCCTGTTTTGTCCACCTTTCTGTTCTATTGGCCATATATCTTTTTCTCTGCAGATTTTTCCTTATTGTGCAGTGGCATGTGGCTATCTGCTAATGCCAATATTACTCCCTGAGAATTCTTTTTCCTTGCATCATCAAGGATTTAAGTGGAAAGCCTTCAGCACAGTACAAATTTCACTCCTGAGAAAATCCATCTTTTGAGGTAGCTGATTTTAATTAAAGAATACTCTCTCTCCCTCTCTCTCTCTCTCTCTCTGGATTATACTTTAATTTCAGTTTCTATCACAACATTAGATACTTCTTAGATAAAATGTATTTTTGTCTCTTTTCATCCATGATTATCTGTAGTTCTTAAACACTTGGGGTCAGCAGCTGGTCCCCAGTTGATGTAGTTCAGGAATAATTCTATTCAAAGGAATTAATTCAGAACAAAATTGGTTTTAAGTTCAAAATCAGGCAAAATGTTCATAATATTTTGCCCTTATTACATACGTGAGAGTGAAACTCTCAGAAATACCACTAATAGCAATCATGGTAATAAACAATAATCTCTGAAGTGTATAACACCTTCTACCTGAGCATTTTAGACATGAACGCTTTAAGGTACTGTCATATGAAGAAATGTCATTATCCTAATTTTACACCAGGGGAAAAGAGGTGACAGGAAGTTAAGAAAGCAGCTGAAAGTCTCATAACAAGAACTGAACCTCCACCTCCTGATCTCCTGTTTCTAACACCCTAAGCACAGAGGGAATCTGTTCCCAAGGGATATCAAATTGAGGTCTTGAGAGTTAATAGTTATGAAAGAATCAACACTATTCAAACACAAGTACAGTTTGAGTTTCTGCCTCCATCATTTTGCCAAATTAAGACTGAAATATTATCGGTATCATAACTTAAATTGTCTATGCATGATAAATTTGCACAGTTAAACAATTTCCAGATTTCTCACAGAAATGGTTGAATACAATCCTGGGCAGGGAGAGCCTTGCTGCAGATTTAAAGCTTTACTGCTGCAAAGGAAGCTGGAGTAAAACCCTGCCACTTCTGAAGCCAAAGTCAAAGCCTCCTATTATGGCAGAAGCGGGATTTTGGCCAAGGTCCCCTTGGCCACGAGGACTCCTCCACACCCAACCAGTGTTTCTGCAGTGAAACAGTGAGATCCGGGTGTGTGTGTGCATACGTGCATGTGTGCGTGACAGAATGCAGGCAGATGCATATAAACCCACACAGAATTACGGGATGAGACGAGTTCAGGCTGGCAAGATGGGGTTGTTCTATTTTCTGTGTGCTGAACGACATGCAGCAAGTTGTTAAGTCATTGCACCAGCCATTACAGATTTTTTTCCCCTTCCTTTTGTCTGCTTTTTGCTTGTTTTAATGCCCCCTCCAGCCTATGCACGAGGCAGATAAGTATCTCTGCTTAGTCATGCATTTCTGTGCTGAAGAGAATTAAAGAAAACAATATGTATGTAGGATAAGTGTAGGAATAAAATGTGCTTTGGCAAAGTGCTTCAAACTGCCTTTCTGCCAGTAAGCCATTAATTTGTGCTTCTTTGTTTTCTCCAAGCTCAGAATAATTCCCATCTGCCTTGACTCACTATCTAGCTCAGAAAGGAAGAGGTCCTTTTTTGAGCATGGATGAAATAGGAAACTTTATGTATAAATGAAGAATGAAGCTTGGAATTCTGGTGTTTCTACCACTGGGACCTAAAATAACTTGAGGTCCTGCTCTTTTAATTAATTTCATTGTGATGAGCCTGCCTCTCCTGCTCTTGTATTTTTTCCAGCTTTTGTGTTCCTGGCCTGCCTGCAATACATATGTATTCCCCTTCTTCCTTCCTGCTGAAGCTGAAGATGCAATCACATCTTTGAACCATCTGGTTTTTAATTTATCATTCTCCCCCATTGCATTGATGGGCTCTCTCGTTTTTCTGTCAGGGTAACAACTTGGCTCCTGTTTATCTAAGATATGTTAACATGCTGTTCCTCTTCTGGGCACTCGCTCGCTCTATTGTATTTCCTGAAATTAAACACCGGGGAGTTTTTAATATTATTTTCTTCATCAGACCAGGGAATACCCCCTACCTTTACAGCCTCCCTTCCTGCTTTTGTTGTTCCAGTGAACATTTTATGACTCTTGCTAAATTTAGGCTAATATCTTATTTTTCTGTCCTCTCCACATCATTCCCAGGATGATTCACTGAAGCCTGCCTGGACATATTCCCGTGTGAGGAACCTGGTGAGGAACCCACTCATGTGAGGCCAGAGAGCATCCAGGATTCCCCGAAGGAGGCACAGGAGTCCCTGCAGAGCTCCTGGGGTGTCCCCACAGGGCAGGACACAAGATTTGGGAAAAGTGTTGGTTCACTCGCCCACAAAATGAGCAGCTGGGAGCAGTGGGGCCCCTCAGTGCCACGGGCAGCTCCTGTCCCTGCCAGGGGCTGGCAGCCCCGAGCTGTGCCAGGGAGCTGTGCATCCCCAGGGTGGCTGGGAAGTTCCAGGTAATCACAGGATGGAGAATAATGTGGATTTATATTTGTTACTTTACTTTTCTATGGTGCCTCCCAAGAGCCTTCTGAGGCATTCCATCCTTTAATAAGCTGAAAGTGCTCCAAGATTTTTCTAATGAAAATGATATAGGAGCACACAGTGTTATTATTAAAACCTCTCCCTTTTTCTCTAGGAACTGCTAAAATACATTTACAGTTTATATCCTTTTTGGTGAGCATTAAAGTTTCTAATTTAAAATAATAAAGCCTGGTTTGCTCACTTTCTTTCCCTTCTATTTCAAAAATATAAAAACCTGACAGTTTTCTAACTATTCTTATTTTGCTGAGTGATTTTTGGATTTCAATAAAAGTAACACTGTGGTTACAACACTTTGTGAGATAAGCAATGAGATTTTTTTTTTTACAGCACAATTATGGAAATTTCAAAGAATCTTATAAATATCCTGCTATTTGCATACATGAGATAAGCATATTTTAGTAATGGTTATGACAGGCTAGCAAGGAAAACGTGTGGGACAGCCACACAGCAAATACACACAAACATGAGGGGGTGTCTGTGCACTCTCCCAGTGGAACCCGTGCTCGGTGGGCGCAGGATCCCCGGGAATACGTGGAGCTCCCCACGGAAGGGACCCCCCTACCCTGTGACTCAGTTTCCCCCTGCAGGTGCAGGATCAGCACTATTTCTCTGTGCCACAAGGCAGCCTGCTCAGCCCAGCTGCTGAGACAGGAGTTCCTAGCCCAGCTCTGGGTTTTGCCTGCCCTCGGCAGGGCACGAAGGTTGGGGTTTGCCAGCTCTGGGGGCAGCGGGGCCATATCGGGGCTGGGGACACGGGGACGCCTGTGCTGCCACTGCTTCCCTCTGCCACAGCCCTGGGGACAAGGAGCCTCTCCCAGGCACGTCACCGCTGCCAAAAGGCCAACGCAGCCCCCAGTGCTCCTGAAAAACCAGCTGAGGCCAGCTTGGCCTTCAACACATACCCACGTCTCCACCGAACATCCCTGAGAGCGGAGCCAGAGCTGCTTTCTGAACCGAGCAGTGCCTTTCTTCTGTTGTTTGCCTTTGTATTTTTAAGTTGGAAATTGCTCCTCTGGTTATGCCTCAGAGCTGCTGGGAAGCTCCTAGAATTAGTGTGGCAATTTTCTCAGTCCTTTGTTGAAAAGGAAGAGTCCACACAAAAAATGCACTGGCATTCCAGCTGCATAAATAGTGTAAATTGCTGTCAAACAAAAAGACAATTTAGCTAAAAGAAACCCCAAACAAACAACCCCCTCCACACACACTTCTGTGTCCCCATTAGAACCGCAGGTTTCCATTCCGTAGATCTCCCAGCCATCTGCCTGGCCCTTGAAAGAGTCCTTGACAAACCGAAAAATGAAAACCACTTACTTTCTGAAAACTAATCTTGGCTTCCCAGTGCCGGGCTTTCAGGGGAGTTCCACTCGAGGCTTGATTTCTGTAAGTGCAGATACTCAGTATGTCCTGAACAATTAGATGCCTTTGAGGATGTTGAAAGCTAGACATAAAAAACCAAATCAATCCAGAGTCTTGTTTGACAACTGACACGATTTCTAATGCAAAAAAAAAAAAAAAAAAATCCAACCACCAAATAAAATAATAATTAAAAAACCCCCAGAAAGCTCAAAACTTAAAAGAAAATCTACCAAATCGACCCTCGACTCTTTAGCTTTTACACCATACATTTTTTTCTGTGAAATTTTCTTTAGCCTGCCTGGAAAAAAAGTTACAGACGTACAGATCCATCTTTTTTCTTCCCTGCTGAGGCAGATGACCTTTTCCAGAAGCCAAAGTCCCCTGGCTCGTGCAGCACAGCCAGGGACTCTCGGGAGGTTCACTGGGAGGTGGTAATAGATTTCTTCTGGTCCCTGGTGTCTGAAAATCCTTCCTCCTTGCCAAAAATTTTGGGAAGAGATGGGCTGACAGCATTACCCAGACCCTACAGGTTCTCTGGGGCCCATTGACTCAGCCTCTAGGCAGGAAAGGAGTTATGGCACGAGGAGTCTGAAGCAGGAGCGGGGCTAGAGCTGCCCAAACTGCAGGAAATTCTGTTATAATTTGTTCCCGAGCTCTCACAGGAGCCTGTCCCTTCTGTAATGGACACAGGAAGGATTACAGGCAACCGCTGCCTCCCAAGCAGTTGATAGTCACAAGAAAAATAGAAGAGCAAGGGAAGGGGCAGTTTTGCCTCGTCAGCTAATGATCCTTGACTCTCTTACTTTGTGTTTTTGGTAGCAAACAGAAAGAGGTCACACATGAAACTGTGCAAGTGTGAGGTGTCTTTATTAAATATATCAATGGGGTTTATTAAATGGAACCTGCAGTACGGGGCAGTGTGAGCCAGCGCTGGATGGGCTCGGGGTCACGCCGGCCTCCTGCCTCGGTGTCACCGGCGCTGGATTAATGCCACGAGCTCACAGCGTGGGCCTGATTAGAGGGCCGGGTCCCAGTTGGCTTTACCTCTGCCCTCTGCCCAGGCTTTGTTTGCAGCGTGAGCGGGGAGCTTTTCAGCTCATCACCCAGGCCACGTTCAGAGCCGAGGCCGAGCGCCGAGGGCTTCCCCGTCCGGCGGGAGCAGAGCGCAGAGCTGCAATCCTCATCTCCTATTGTCCATTGATTGTTTGGGCCTGGAAGACTCTTCCTTTTTGAAGATCTTTTTCTTTTCTTTATTTTTTTTAATCTTCCCCCCCCGCTTTTCTTCTCATTTTTGACTTGCACCAGGAGGGCAGAACAAAAGAGGCGGCTCAAAGACGTTTTTAGCTTGCTTTCTCTCAAGAGATCCCAGCTCATGGCAAAGAAACAAGTTCCTCTGACAGGAAAAAGACCCTCCACCATAACAAGGCAGTTTTCCCTTCTGGAGCTGCTGGATTGCCTGCACAGGCTGGGGAGGGCTGAAGATGGAGCAACAAAGAGCAGCCCGGGCTGCAGTGAGGGGTGAGGGAGGATGTGGAGTGATCCAGAGGAATGCGGAGGGGAGGAAGGGATTTAGCATGATGGTGATGGCTGTGTGATTAGAGGTGACAGGAACAATAGTGCATGGCTGTGTCTACACTGCTTGTTAGACACACGCTGGCCTCTCAGGAAAGGGGGAACACAATACTTTCAAATTAAAGTGGATGGGACTGCGCAATGGAGGGAAGAGAAAAGGAAATAAAACATAAGGACGTTCAAGCTGTTGGGTGAGCCGGTGTTTTTCTTCCAGCCACAGCAAAGTACGACTGGCTCTGGGAAAGTGGGGCAGATGCAGCTTTAAGCCATCCCTGTACCTATCCAGTCGTGGATGACCGGGGAACTTGGACACCTCAGAGATGCTGGCCAGAGAGCTGCACCTCCAGCCCACGCTGCTGCCCAGGACCTGCTGCAGGAGGCCTGCAAACTGCTCTTACCCCACTGACCACCCACCCTGCCCGCAGAAGGCGCTTTGCTCTGACACAGAGGGTGCAACCCAGTGAGGAGAAGATGTGGGTGCCTCAGGGAACATCCCTGACAGCTCTGGTGTGAAACACAGGCAACACCACACTGCATGCAGACTGTGCACTCCTACTGGGCACAACAGAAAGACCCCAACACCACTCAGCCATGTTCCCAGCTTCAGCAACATTGATGTACAACACAGCTGGAAGAGCTGTTCTTACCCACCACGGCAGATCCATGTTTCTGTGCTGATCCAGGTCTGGTGATGGTTAACACTCACTCCTTTCTGTCATCTGAAAAGTAAAGACAACTTTTCTTATGGCTTAGTGTTTTTCTCCTTTCCAAAGCTTTGGCTGTGATTGATGAAGCTGCCTGACATTGTCAGAACTTACTTGAACTAATAAACAATGGAAATGCCTTTATTTGTGCTAGTGCCAGATCCATCCCACTCACAGCCCCAGGTGTGCTCTTTCCTGGGAGCCCGTGATATACTACCTGAGCCCCTGCTCGCCATTATTCATGTTGATTATTTACCATTTTCTACCTTTTATCTATTCTATCAACATTTTGCCCTAATTGCTCTGCTATTTGTTGATTATCCTGCTGCAGTCGTTTGTCAGATCCTTTTATTCATTAATCTGTGAGACCCTTCAGTTGCTATTCATCTGATAAGGAAGTTTTAAGAACACCAGTTCTCAGAGTCATATCTCACTTCATGTCAAGGTCTTAAAAGGAATAGAATCACGGCTGACTGTAGTTGTTTGTGGAGTCATTTCGATGGGAACACCACATCCTAAGTTTTGTCATTCACCTGTGCTGACTTCCTTAGAGCTTCCTTTAGAAGCTAAATTCTTCATACCCTGAGGTTTGCGGGCATTCTGCTCTGTGCAGTTGCTGCTTTGTAACAAGATGGGCAAAAAACTTGTTCAGCAAAATGAAATCCTTCCTGCTCGTTTGCTCAGTCCGGGGGGAAGCACACCTGACAATGCCTGTGGGACTGCTGCCACTTGTACCGAGCCAGGCGAGCCCTGCCCCGCTGCCTCCTGCTCCTCCCTGCACGCGCTGGAGCACATCTTGTGCCAGCCTCTCTCTACACCAACCTGACCCACCTGCAAAGCAGAGCTCTGGTTTATGCGGATGTACTCTGACAGAGGCAATTAAACCTGCACAGGCCACTGCACATCGGGAGGCTGCGGTGTCTGACTCGCGTTCAGCACCCTGGGCTGCTGGAGCACACAGCTGCTCGTGCCTCGTGTCCCGTTCCAGCCCCACGCTCCCAGCCGCTCGCGTCAGGGGCTGTGCTGCCAGCGCAGAGCTCCACAGGCACCATCCTGTGCTGTATTGAACACATTGTATTGCAAGGAAGCACGACTAGGGTGTTGTGCCATTGGCCTTCCTCCAACAAGATAATCCAATTTTTCTGATTTCCAGACTAAATATACTCATTCCTTTTGACAAGGAGTTGCGGTGTCAATAAGATTTGAGATGCACAGACAATAGCCTGGAACACGGTATCTTTCTTTTTGTGCCAAATTGGCACTTTTTTTTCCTGGCTGACAGAGGCAAACCATGCATGAGGAGGCTTCCTGGGTCCAGACAGCCCAGCACTGCAGCTTGGGCTAGGCTGGCTTCAGCTTGACTGAGCTGCCTGCTTGCCTGCACCCTGCTCCCATTGCCTGGTTTTCTCTAAAAGCTTAGCTGGAGGATGACTCACTTCAGTGAACATCAGAATAAAATCCTGCATAGAATTAAATGTGCCGTACAGTGCTCTTAGCTAGGCAGAGCAGCGGGGCTGGGCAGCTTTGGAATTAATTCCACACTCTGTTTATCAGGAGCCTGGCCTTCAATACCTCGCATTGCTCCTAAATATTTTACCTCTTGTTGCACTAATTGAACCTTTTGTCTGTTGACTTTCAATCCTTCCCCCTGGACTGCAGCCAAATCTTCCAGTCTGCTGACACGCTTGTTCTCCAGAATCTACCCAATTCAGGTGTGAGCCACATCTGATGTCACACACTTCCTGGACCTGCAGGCTAATTTCTCCCACATTTGGGTGATGTGTATGTGACAGATCACAGGAGCTTGTGAAATCCTTAAGGAACTCAAGTGAAATAAATTTTTTCCCTCCTGAACTGTAAACCCCAAACTTTTACCAACATTTCTCTGCTAAAGGGCTAAAGAAAAATGCATTTGCTAGATCTATGGCCAAAAACCACTTAGCTCCTTGTACTACTGCAGCCGTAATTTCTGGCATTTTAACAAGAAGAGGTGATGTTTGCAGAGTTACAGCATTTAATGCTCTGAAATCCGCAGTCAGATGCATCTTTCTATTTCCCTTTAATACCAGCCACACAGGGGAATTACACACGCTGGGTCATTGCACTGGCACTCCTTGATCCACCAGGCTTTCTGGGCTCGCTTGGGTACTTACATCGCTTCTGCAGTCTTGGATCAAGCCCTGCTATTAAAGCAAAGGCATTAATCTTCCCATACTCCAACTTATCTCAAGCTTATACTTGCAGAAAGGTAACTGACCCTCATCCCGAGCTGTTCTGACTATTTCAGGAGCCTTTACAGGAAAACATCATTTTGTAGGTAAGGTAATTATGAGTCTTTCTATTTCTGTATTATCCTTGCACAGTTAGTCAGATCTAAACTAACCTATTTTGTTTAAGGAACAGGCTGCTGAAAAGCCCATTTTTTATCCCGTGCATGATGCTGAATACAAAAACCCTCAGGCACGCTCTCCAGTAGGCAGTTTGCACTGGGGTGTGTGGGGGCAGAGCTGAGACACTCCCTGCACCACAGGAGACCCCTGCACACTTGTGTCTGTTGGGGCACCTTATGGGCACCCTCACTCTTGCAAAATAGTAATTTCAATAGTCACTGAGGCACCAGAATCTAATAACAGCTTGGGCTCCCAGGAGCTTGTTTTTCATTGCTGTTGTACAGTTCTGCCAATTTATGCATTAAGACACTAATGGATTTTATATTCCATCTAGCCAGATCTTCTCCCAGGCTCTAGTTCCCTCCAAACCCTATTTCATGTCTACTTCAAATGCCATTTCCAAGATTTATCCAGTCCAGACAGGATACCCTCTGCCTTCCTGCAGGCAGAGAGCCACAAACTGCAGGACAGTCAAGGGCCCTCTCCTCCTCCACAGCTTTGGGTTTGTTTGTCCTCTGGACCCTGATCAGTGAAAGCAACCATTGCTGGTACCAATTGCTTTGCCTAAGAACTTCTAAGTTCCTTTTCTTTCCAGAGAATCCTTCCAGTCCTCCTGGCACGTCCTTCCACCCCTGCCTCTAATTTATGTTAGCAGCATTCCCAGGTCCCACATTCATGACTAACATCCAGCACTGTGATTCCCAATCTCAGTTCATCATCCCCCAGCAAGAGTGCAGCAGATGCACCAGGAGCCATTTTCTAGGAATGCAGTCCTTCATCTAGTTTTTCTTTCTTTTTCTTTTTTTCTCTTATCTTTTTTTCTCTTTTCTCTTTTTCTTTTTTTTTTTTTTTTTGGTGTTTTTTTCCAGCTTAGGCTCCAAATGAGTTCAAAATCCCAACACTCATCACAACCACCCTAGGCTAGATCCTCTCACTACTTCTGGAGCTCAGAGTGCAGTGAGTGTGCAGTCAGCCAGCTTTACCTCCAGCCTTTACCAGAACTGGTCTAACTGGGATGTTCACCTAAAGCCACAATGTGCTCGACACAAACATCCCCATTTAAAGTCCCCATTCCATGGTGAAAGCTCAGCCTTCAGAGGTAACCAGCTCCAGTTAACTGAGTCTCTCAGTGGTCTCTCTGTCTCCCTGAGCTAACAGCATCCTTCACCATGGGGGGATCCTCCTTGCCTGTACCCTTGTCACGCAAAGCAGCCTAGGGGTCCAGGGTGTGCTCTGAGTGAAACAGGACCATCCCAAACACCTCAATCCCAGTCACCAGGATCACTGCTCCTCCTCCAGTTTGTACTGCAGTCAATACATCCAGTCTAGCTGACAACCTCTGTTTATTTTTCTCACTTGCTTTCTCACTGGAGTCTCAGAATTCAAGTGTTCTTGTTCACTCTATGTGGCAATGATTTGATTTCTGTTCCCGCCCGCTCACAGCCTCGCTCTCCTGGACCTGACTGCTGGGTTACCACCAATCTGCCACTGGTGAAACGCAGCCTGGTGATGCATTCAGACACCCCCTCCCCTGCCAGCGCAGAGCAGAATAAAAATGGCTTGGCTAGTACCTCTTTTACTAAAGGAAACCAGAGCAGCTGACAAGTGCTAGTGCTGCCCTTGCACCAGACAGTTTCGGGGCATTTAAATGTGCATTAAGGTACCCAAGTGCCAAAGTCAAGAGCAAGCCTGCCGGTGGTGAGTCCTTTTCAGATCCCTGGATGGTAGGTGGCATCTTCTGGCTACCAAGGAGGATTGTTCATGCTCTGTTAGAACCTTGGTTTTTTCCTCATATTGCCTGGTTTCAAAGGCAAACACTCCTGGTCTGCCAGTCCAAGCCCTTTTTCCTAGGGCTAACTTTGCAAATATAAGAATGTTATGATATTAAGTACCACTAAATGTTCATTCTGTGAAACAGATCCCAATTCCCAACAGTTTTCCAGCCCACTCGCTTCAGATCTACCCAGTTATCGATCTGGAAAGAGACTGACTGTGACTAAACACTCACAGAAGTGCTGCAGCCGATGTCACTCTCCGTACCATGGCCCTTCCCACGAATGATGTCCTCACCTTAACCCTTCCTTGCCCACCCAGGCTGCACAGCTCCTTCACAGACGTGCTGTTGACCATGCGAAGCACACAGATCTTCCTGCCCTTGCATGGCACCGCCCAGGATCACACTGCCCGTCCCTGCCTGTCAGCCAGGGGCTGGTGGCTGAAGGACCACGCGGAGGAGCAGCTGCCTGTGAGGGTTTGCCCTCCCCATGGTGTTACCCTGCAGTTTGGGGCTCCCTGATGGCCCCGCTCCCTCTGCAAGCCGGCGTGGGGAAGCCGCGATCTCCCGTGCTACACTGTGGCAGCGACGCCGCATGTACAGTGAAGGACTCTGTGATTTGTGGTGCTATAAAAGCTGAAAACCTCCATCATTGCCTTTTATATATAATTGAAAACACAATAATTGGCTGCAGTGTCAACTGAGGAAGGCAGCAGCCCCTTGGAAGCGCACACAGGCGTCCGAGCGCACGCAGCCGCCCGCCGCCAGCCAGCCACTGCTGCGTGACTTGTCTTAATAGAAGGCTTAAAATAAATCAGAATTATTTCCAGATTAGAGGGAAAAAAAACCCTGTGAAGATGTTTCAGTCAAGCACAAAGAACACAAAGAGAGCAGTCTCTTTGCCAGTCAGCACAGCGTTTGCTTTCCTCTGGTCCTTTGCTCTCCTGATCTCCTCCTGTTCCCACAAACTGGCTTCATCCCTTTTTCTGTCTGAGACACGTGAACATACAACATTCTAAAGCTGCTGCATCCACACAGGTGTGTCTGTGAGCAAGTTATGCGTCTCCCAGACTTTCCCTTTTAATTTTGTATACAGAGGTCTCGGCCAAACTCACCAAATCAGCGTGGTTCCTTTCTGAACTTGGCTTCAGCAACGGAGAATACCCACCCACAGCCAGAGTATCCCAGATGATAAACTCTGCTCCTCCTGGCATCACCTGTCCAAGTCCTAACCCTACAGAGCCCTTAAGCCATGCCCAGCCACATGACAGAGTTCACAGCAGGCGTCAGGAGTGCCTGGGAGTGCTGTTTGCATCTTTGCCAGCTCAAGGGTCCCAAACGCCTCCCTCACACGGAGCTGCTGCCCCGCCTCTGTCGGATGCTCTGAATGCTGCCGTGTCACAGCACTGGGAAAAGGTTTCTCCTCTCCAGAGGTGGGGAACCCACTGCAGGCACATCACTGATTTCAGTGCTGAAGCACATGGGGATCTTGCACGGCTTCCTTGGTGCTTCTGCTGGAGGACAGAGCCTGGAAGATCTGCTGTGTGGCACAGCACGTGAGGAACAGGGCTTTGAGGGAGGTGGGGAGGGGGAGGGAACAAGGACAAAGGCTGGAAGAAAAGCAAAAACCCCTCCCAGAATGCCACCAACACCCTCCAATTCAGCTGTTTACACTGGGAGAATATTTCAGTTTTGACTGCTCAAGTGTGTTGTTCTGTTTACCTTGGGGACTTTTAGGGCAAATTATGGAAACAGGCCAGTTTACTTCACTCTCATTTTTAGACAGTTTCACTTTCAGCTTCTTCTGCACAAACAACATGCTACAATTTGGGGGCTGCAAAGGCTGCAGGGAAATATTGATTTCCTCACAATAACACTAAAACAGTTCGACCCAACATCTTCTGAAGGCTTTTACAAAACATACATTTTGAGGGACAAGTTTGGCTTGACAGACTTCTTTTAAAGGCCCCTGCCTTTCTTGCAGCCACCTTAGAACTGTTATTTACTACTTTATATTACAGAAAGACAATTGTGGATGCTAGAAATTTCTCAGGTAAATCCCTGTAAAGTTTCAGATTATCTGGCTGTGTGAAAACCTGCATTGTAACGCAAGAAAAATTCCAATTATTCAGCTAATTAAAAAAGACTTAATTATAATATAGAATAATTAATTTCTTTTGATACTTACAACTCAGACACTCCCTTGTATACCTCAGGGGCCCAGAAGTCTTAGCGAGTGCAACAATGGGAATTGCTTCTCAGAAGAGGCAGCTTTCTCTGAGGCTTTTCTGTGCTTGGCACTAGTTCTGTATAGGGGAGTAGGGACTGATGGCCAGTGTTATAGCTGGAGATCCCCGAGCCATCAGATCCAAATGCAGAAGGTCAGATGCCACCTCTACTATCAAAAGCGTTCCAAAAAAAGACACCAAAGTACCCCGCACTGCGATACTCCTCCTGCACTCCTGCACTGAGTGAAGTGCAGCTCATCTCATCTCGCCATCACAGCCCCAGCCCAGCCCCCCGAGGAGTACCACTGGACTAGGAACTCCAGAGCCAGTCTCTCTTCAAACCCCTCTGTCCCACGGTTTCATCACAGACTCCCGGTCTCCTCCTGCCCCGTGAAACTGCTCCGTGTCCTCCCTCCAGCTGCCACCCCGGGAGCAGAGCTGCTCCCCCACCATCACTGGGGCTTTGGTGTGTGTTCTGCCAGAGCTGCACTGGCAGGGCCCTGGGGATCACAGCTAAACCCCACAGACAGGAGTGGCTCAGATGGACACGGAGGTCAGGAGATGCCAAGATGCAAAGGAGGCTGATGCCTGCACTCAGAGCCAGCACAGTGACCTTCTCATTTTATGCCGTTTGCCTCAACTACAGAGCCCTCCCTAATCAGTTTAATTGGGGGAAACAGATCTTAGCTTCTGTCCTCCCATCTCATTTAGTCCAGGGAGCTGGTGGTGGCTGCTGTTGCCAGCAGCTCCCCTTAGCCAGGAAAGAGTCCATGGAGGATGGACTCTGTTTGCACACTGGTCCCCACACGTGGAGTGTCAATTGAGGGGGAAGCAGACACCCTAAAGACAGCTGATAAACATGGAATACACTCACGTTACAAACCTGGAGAGTAAAGTGTGGGAAGAGGCAGTGCAGGGCCTCTGGGTCTGCCAGGACAGCAGGTATTTCTTGGGACATTTGCATTTTTCCAAAGTTAGCTGACAGAAAGGGCTGGGTTTGGTGAAGGCCTGCAGATGATTGCTGTGAGATCAATATCACCTGACAGGCTGCTGCAGCATTCAATACACCTCCATTCAATACACCTGATGTGTTCTCCCTTTCCAGGTCCAAGCAGCAGTGGAAAGCAGCAGTGGGAAGCTGGTGTGCCCAGGGAGGGCCTGCTGACGTGCAGCCAGCACATGCTGAAGATCCATGCTCTGCTGACTGTTTTCTCCCAGAAAGCATTTGAGAGGAGAGATTTCTGAGAGCTCTGGGGGCTCTCAGGTACAGCCCCTCAGCCCGGGATCTGTGACACCCCAGCAGCACCTCTGTCTCTGTCTATCTCCCAGCACATCACATAATGGGATCTTTCCCCATCCCTTCACCCTCCTGGACATTTCTGGAGATGAAGGCAGGACAATAACATCACACAGCCAGGCACGCTAATGGACACCCAGTGGAACAGACAGTTAATGCTACTCATAGAGAAGGACGTGTTTGCCCCATTTCTGCTCCTGGTGGAGCACTAAATCCCAGTGAAAGCAATTGTGCCATCTTATTTCTCGCTCAAGGCTCTAAATCTCCTCTCCACCCCTTCATGTGGCACAGATAAGAGCTGCATTTACATCCCTTCGGTCACACCCCGCTGCACAGGAAGGTAAAGCCACTTTGTGCACGTTTCTTAGTCATGCAAGACCCTTTCCCACAATGGTAAATGTCTTTCTGCCATCTTTGATGGCAAAATAGGAAAAGGAAAATTCAATTATATTTCAATCCCTAATAAAATTCACTTATCTTTCATCTTTTTCTATTTTTAAATTATACCTGCATTTGCTACTTTTACTGGATCTTCTCCCTCTTAATATTCAGTAAACCGTGTGTGCATCCTCACTCATCTCCTCCTCTGTGAAGAATTAGAAAGAATTAATAAGCTGGGATATTTGAATAAAATCCTTTTTATTTCATGGCCTGATTTCACTTCCATAAACTCTGCATTTATAGCAACCTCATAAATTACCAACGTATACAGAAAATAAATACTCCTTGTCTCTCCTACTAAGCCTGCAGACTTAGCAAACAGATCTCTCAAAATCGCAGGAAAAGGAAAGGATATTTTCTTTTCAACTCATTCAACTGGAAATACAATTTTGAGAAAAGCAAAGCAGTGTTTCCCTTTCGCTGTTTCCATTTCATTTGGGCTGATAAATGCCTCTGGGACATAGCATTTCTGGTTTCACCTCCTCTCAGCTGTCTGTCTTTCTCTGTTGCCTTCTCCTTCTCTCTCCCTCTCCCCTGCTTTTCCAACTGGCCTGGAAAACACGAGGCACCTGGCAGCTGCAGAGTGGTGGCTGTCACTGGGTTGTTGGTACGTGACCTTCTGTCCACGGCAGGGCTGGTTTCCTTCAGCCCAGCACTGGGCAGGCTGGGAAGGGGCTGAGCTCTTCACTGCTGACACGAACCAAAGGATGTTCCAGAAGATGTCAAAGTCCCACGGTTCACTGGGCACCAGACGTGAATGACGGGACTTTATTGCAAACAGTCCCATCCAATAAAAGCATGTTAAGACTTTGAAAGAGAAGAAAGCCACTGTGAATTCATGTCCTTCTTTGTGCTTCTGCTGGCAGCAAGGCACTGAATTAGTGTGAAAATTGAGCAAAAATTAATCTTTGCCTCATAATCCATTATTTAAAAGGGAACACTCACTCACTATAATTTTCAAGTCACTGCTACAGCAAAGTCATTCTGAAATCTGTAAGTTTGCCATAGGGGAAAAATAGCAACATAAGACTAGGTCTTGAGATTTGCCAGAGTGCCAGACTCTTAATCTGCTTACTGCATTTACCATTTGCAATTTTGCGTTGTAGTTAGAGCCTCCCCAAGGTCACCCCAAACATCTCGGAGCTCTTAACCATCTGACTCCTAAAAATTGACATGGAGATGGAAGGACCAAGGGACTCATTAGGGTCACTCGTTTACCACTAACGAAGAGCCCCTGCATGGCTGCACTGGGCAGAACCCTGGGCAGAGCCCTGGGCAGCCAGGGCAGCAAACCACAGCCCCTCACAGCTGAGGGCACACCACACCTGTGTCCCCAGAGCGTCTGGCTGCGCTCACCTGTACAGAAATGCCAGGCAGGCTGGGATCCCACACGCCAGCCCCACCAGCACTCGGCTCTGTCAGCCCCAAACCCCGCTGCAGGCAGAGCTGTGGGGTCAGAACCTCTCCACACCGTCCGTGGCTCAAGTGGGCAGCGTGTCCAGGGCTCCCAGCTGCCCCTTTCACACCCACTCCTGGGTCTGCACTGTGCTCACAGTGAGCAGAGCCGTGTGAGACACAAACTCCTCCGGTCACACCACTGCCTGCTGCTCCCCAGCTTTCCCTGGGATTCTGGAGGGCAGGGATACGGTCGAGGGGATAAATCAAACAGGGTTGTGGCTACAGGAACCAGCTCCAGGTCTTTGGGAAGGCTTGAACCAGGCCACAGAAACACTCTGTGTCTGCTCCTCCTCCTGAAGCGTGGCAGTCACACATTCCTTGCTCCTGTGTGTAGCTTGTGCTGCTGCTTGGGCTCCTGCGAGTTGTTTTGCAGCCTGGGATGCCAGGCTCTGTTGGAACCCACAAGATTTAATGTAATATAACAACCCTGCTAACAACGAAATACATGTGTTACTGAGCACGACACACGCACACAAATCCAGCTCCTGCTACCACACAAGAAAGGACTAGCAGGGAAATTTGTGTTTTGTTTCTGCTTTTAGGAAAACGCAGAGGAAACAAACAATAACGGCAGACTATAAAACTGCAATAAAAAGAATGGAGATTAGACTGCAGCATGCAGGCACTTAAAAAGAAATAAATACCAAAATATGCCTAAATTTGTTTCAATTGGGTCTGAAGAACAAATCTGAGACAAAAAAACCTGCCCCCCTCCCCAAAAGCCACAGGCTGCCTAAAGAAAGATTTTATGGAAAGAAAAGACTGATGAATACTTTGAGAATGTGTTAACTTTTGAACAGCTTGAATATTCAAATTGGAATAAAAATATTCCTTCAATTAAAAATTATTAAAATTAGCTCAAAGTATTTTTTTGGTATGTTCACTGCAAGAATTTAATAGGATCTAGTACTCAGCAAAGCTTTGAAGCAAAAATAACGTCTCAGGAGCTCATTACGCATTAAATCCTATCAAAAAGCAGAATCCCACTATGAAATTAACACAATTTGCAAATCATTATTGCAGGTTACTCCTTCCCCTGCTCTTTTGGTCACTTTTAACTTGAATCCGTGATGTTGTCAAAAGCAACAATAACAAAAAACACTCACGGAAAAATGGGGATTGCATCTGAAACATCCTGAGCTGCAAACAGCACGGTACAGTAGTCACAGAGAGCAACAAACACAGCAGAAGCTGTCAGGAAAGCCGAGAGGTAGAAAGTGAAGTGAATCAAGGGATGCGGATGAAAATCGTGTTTGGGAACTTTTTATACAGTAGGAAATGTTAAACCTTGTGCCTCCCCGGGCTTCTGTTAATGTGGTGGTGTAGTTTTCAGTCTGAGTCTTAGCAGGGCTGAATTAATTGGTTATTTTATGGGATGTGTTCACTCACAAGTATTCATGAAATATGAAACACTGGACAAAGTCTCCTTTTAATGAAATGCTGGTTCTTGTTTCCTCTTGCTGAATTGGAGGAAGAGGAAAAAAAAGGCCAATCAATATGGTCTGAAACAGCAATAGCTCATTAAAATTGGAGGCTGTCAATACAGAATGTGTCTATCACTTGGGGGTACTGGAGTGGTGCTGGTAATGGCACTTTACTCCTCTGTTTGTTAAAGCACTTGTGGTGTCTGCTAAAACTCATCAGGTGTTGGCTGCCTTCAGCTTTTCTGGGGGCCAGAGGGAGGTGACAGGTGAGGGAGAGTCACCAACCTGTCCTCGGGTAATGTGGGAACCAGTGCAGCTGAGTTAGGGGATTCATCTCCACAGAGCCCAGCTGTTATTTTTAATGCAGTATGTGGAATATTAAACTGTTTATCTTGTTATTGAAGCCATAAGAAGGCTCTTTCATGTCATCATTTCTATTTTATTTTGTTTAGAGTCCTTCATTAACTTTTCATATGAAAGATCTGTAATTTAGATCTTCAAAGAACTTTCAAAATGTAAGTTTTAGGGACGACAAGTGCTGTATGTGTGCAGTTCTATTCTAAAGGCAAAGTCAAATCGCAAAAATACCATCAAGAATGTTTCTTCCTTTCCTTTTTTATTTATGAGTAAAACACAGGGGATTTCTCTGGGGAAAAAAGAATTATTCTGACTTGATACTAATCAGCACATGCAGAAGGCTAAAACAGTGCTACCTCTGAAAGGCTGAAGAAGGCTTTGTGATCTGTGGGCCAGCACAAAAAGCCCTAAATTAATTAGAGGTAGTTTAAGACCAGGAATACTCTGCATATAAGCATTGGGTTTGTTTTGCAATCCTAATTCTAAGCAATCAAAAACCAAAAGCCCCTCAAACCTGCAGGGGTTTCAATCCTCCTGTTGGGTCAGTGAGTACGGCCTGATTTTCGGACACCTGGGAGCAGAGCAAACCCTGGCCGGAGTTGTTAAGCTTTATTTCTCCGTTGCAGTGTTCAGTCCTGATAAGAAGTGCAGCTTGGAAGAACATTTCACTGGGACATTTCATCAGCAGCCACAGCAGGGTTCAGAAGCTGCATACCAAATCCTTGCCCCACAGAAGTCTGTACCAACGTCCTGACAAATCCAAAAAGATTTATTTTACTACATCCAAGGCTGATAACCCCTCTTGGGTCAAGTCCCTTATTATAAATCAGTCGATCAATCCCCCAGATTGCTAAGGCATTCGGTTTCACGTTGTGATGGTAAAGCAATTAAAAGCTCAGCCCTAAACAAATTAGATTTTGTATGTTTGGTTTTACAAACATCCAGGAAGGGGTCAGATCTTTTATCACTGTTGTCAAGGGGGAGGGAGAGAATCCATCAAGTCACACAGAACTAATTTACACCACTTAGTGAAAAAAATTGGAGCTATAAATGGTAATCCAAGTAGAAAAGTTTCTCTCAGTACAGAAATGCACCAGGCTCTGCTGAAGCCTGACAGATCATGAGTTGGTACTAGCTGAGGAATCAAAAGAATTAGGGACATGCTGGAGAAAAGGGACCTCTAACAATGACTGGAAAAATGCTGGAATCTGGAGTTGTCTGGCCACGTTTGTACAGTACCCTGTTATCTCTGGGCGGTATTTCCCCACTGTGCCCTGCAGCTCCGTGTCCCTGGCTGAGCTCAGGGGATCACTTTGCTGCCCTCCCCTGCAGATGTGCCCAGCTGTGCTCACCTGGCATCTCCCGTGGGTGGCTGTGATCCCACAGGGGCTCTGGGCTCCCCTGTTCCTTGGATTCACCCCATCCTGCTGTCTCTCCTGCCTGTCAGGCACTGAGACACAGACAGCAGCACCCTGAGCTGGGGAAGGCAGGGCTGGGCAACTCTGACAAAACCTGGGGGCTCTGTTCAGTCCTGAGTGATGCCAACACGTGCTTGGGTTAAATTCCTCCTCGAATTCCACCAGCAAGTCCACCCAGGCTGCAGAGTGCAAACTGCTCAGAGTAGGGACTATCATTCACTGTGCCTTTACTCATCAAGGCACAGGGCTAATGCCTTATCTTTAATGAAAGTCTCCACATGTTCCTGTACTATAAATAATAATTTAAATATTGTATGTCTCAGCTCCAGTGGCTGAGCTTGAAGTGATCATTTTGGAAAGATGGAACAGCTCTCATCTAAAAATACGTATCTGAAAAACTATTCTGGAAGAAGCGAGACTTATAAATTGATAAATGGGTTGAAGCTGGGATGGAGACTGTGATGAGAGGAGAAATTCAGCTCTGAGAAGGAAGGAAATTAAAGGAGAGCAAGAACTGTTCCAAGACTTTCATTGTTTAGAATTAAGGATTTGAGGCGTAGCGATATAACAACTGGGAAACTGGCGTTCTGAAAATGCTGACCTAGATGAGGAGCTTCTGAATCCAAAAAAACATCATTAAGGAGACTTTCCACTTAACGAAAATAAGCAGGAAAAATGGAAATTTTTTTTATGGAAATGCAACTTTGTAGGAGATTAAAGAAGCATGACAGAAACCCAAAATGAGGATTCAGAGGAAGCACATCTCAGCCAAATAAGTGGCTTTGATCCTAATTGATAGGAAGCCCAGACACCATTACTCTCCTTCCAGGCCCCTCCACATGAGCAGCAAGGCCAGACACCAGAGCCTGGAGAGTGCAGAGTCCATCCCTGCACTGCATTTATCTGCTGCACCCAGCCTGCTGCCGCTGGGGACAGGACACTTTCATGGCTGAGGCTTTGGGGTTGGACAAAATTATACACTTTTCATAAATAAACAGTATTTTTATACCTTAAGCCTACTTTTTTAATGGAAAAAATGTGATATTTCACATGTTTTTCTGACACTCAAAAGCATAGAGTAAGAACAGCCCCTCTGACACATTTCCTTTAATAATCCAAATTCTAGCATATTTTTTTCCACATTCCATGTAAAGAGCAGAAAACATTTCTCATTTCCATTTGAATTTTATCACTTCACTAATACAAAAGACATGTACTTCTAAGCATGACCTACCAAAGGTCTTCGAATTTCATAGCGCACAGACCAAATTAATTGCTTTATTAATTATTATGATAAAACCAGAGTTCTACTTCCTGCTTATGAAATCCTTTTTCTCTGAGAGTCTTTATGATGTAAACTCATGAAGGTGAAAGCACCCAGCAACTCTGGCACTAGGGATGGTGAAAGCCGGGGGAGGGAGGATGCAGAGGGGCTGGAAGGTAAAGAAGAGAAGAAGACAGCAGAACATGGAGCAGGATCCACTTTTGTGGTCATAATGAATGGACAGCTTTTATTTTCAGGAATTAAACAACCTCCCCACAGTCTTACTTCAACCCACTCACATGGACAGAGGAGATTTCATGGCGAAGTGAGTTCTTGGACAGAGATTCATTTGAAGCACACAGAAATCAGTGAGAAGCTCTAGCACTGCAGAAGGTTTTGCTTTAGCCCTAAAAACTCACAGCACCCACCGAAGTTTCAATGTAACTTGGAGCTCTACTGGGATGGTGAGCAAAAACTGCAGAAAACCACTCTGTTGACTCAGAAATTCCTCACTTGCAAGTGGAGAGAAAGAGTGAGCAGATGATGGAGAGCCTGAACAGCTCAGGCTGAAGCAGGAGACAGAAAAGGAGAGGCTGCCTCGGCATCAGGGTGTGGAGAGCTGGGAGCTCAGGGGAAGGGTTAAGTCTGCACTTACCCTGTGCTGCAGTTCACGCAGGAGACTTTTATGCTGACAGAATGCAGGCTGGAAAGGGAGAAGAAGGCTGATTGATAGGAGAGAATCAAGCTAGTGAAAGTGAATAATAGAGGAGCAGACAGTAATTGTTGAAGGAGATTTGATAAACTGTTTCAGAGCAAGACAAGGAGCAAAGAGTCAAATACTGTGCTGCCATAAAAGCCAAAAGTCAGAAAAAAATAATAAAAGAGATGCTTTTTTTTCTCCCCTCTCAGGAAACGCCTAATAGGGGCTACATGAGAGAACAATCAATTGGGCTGATTTAAACTGTGTTAAAAATTATTTTTAAAATAATCCAAATTATTCCACTCGATTTAATTGGTGAATCAGCAAGATCTACCATGTCGTATTTGAGACCAGGGTGGAGGATTATGAAATGAAGCACAGAGAAGAGCAGGGTTCCCACAGGAGCCCTTTGCGAGAAGGCTGAGAAGGAAAACATTAGGAAGGTTTGAACAAGAACCTTTTAGCAGGCACTAAAAACATGACCAAAATGTCAGCCTCGACGAGATCCCAAAACAGCGAAGAAAGGGGAGATAAGTGATAATAGTTAAATGGGCCCCAACTGGACCAGACAGGACACCTCTGTTAGCTGGGTGCCACAGCAGGAGGGACCGAGGAACAGGGGCTGTCCTGCTGGACTTCCAGAGACCACCCCTGGCCGATGGGTGCACTGCAAACCTGGCAGCAGGGCTGGAAGGGCAGGAGGGTTTTCAGCCCTTCTTGACACAGGTAACCGAGGAAACAACAGCTTGGACAGTTCTATTCTGAAGGATGAAGTCAGCAACAGCACTGGGGTTTTTGAATCAAAGAAATTAAAAATTGTTTGACCCATCGTTTGTAGTCCTTGTGCTTGATCTTCTGAGAAAGAACACACAGCAAGGAGTGCTCTGCAGCCTCCCAGGTGTGGGCCCAGAGTGCACACACACACACAGAGGTGTTCCACCACCAGGGTCCGTGTTCATGCTCCCAGGAGATGACTGTGGGGCTGAGCTGGCAGTTTGTGCTGTGTGGCTGCAGCTGCAGGTGGCATTTGCACTTTACCAATTGCTGGGTCGTAGTTTGGAACCGGAGCTGGGCTGCAGGTCCAGACAACAAGTGGGAGGTGGGCTGGCACTGCGAGGGGATCACCGGGGCTCCCTCTGAAGGATCCCTGCTGGCCCCCCAGACACACTGATCTCCCCATGTCCACAGACAAGACAAGACCTTAGAGCTGGAATGAGCTCAGATGTACTGCTGCAGCTGGCCCCTTCCCAGAGAAAGCTGAATTTCTTTAAGGCTGGCTTTACAGCTAAGCACGGCTGCGCTGCCTTCCCCATCCCAAACACTGACTGCTGGAAAAGCCCAGATCACGTTCAGCCCTGGATAATGCCGTGCTTTAACAAAGGTAGAGCAACACTAGCATGGAAGACAGGATTAAGAAAGAGTTGTTGTCTCCTTTAGAGTACAGATCACCTTTAAAGGTAGAAAATCAGCTACAAAAAGAATCTCGGGAAGGTAACGAAGCAGCACACTGGGAGAGTGCAGGTGGGAGCCTCGCACCTCCCAGCACGTGTGAAACACAAGCAAGTGTAAAAGCAATCACAGATTAAAGTTTGTCTTTCCGCTGTTTGACTGGCCTAAGGGAGACAATAACAGGATAAAAAAGAATAATAACAGCAATCAGCCTAGGGGGGTAATTTTTAATGAGAATTCTGTGCTGAGGAGGAAGTTCTGCCTGTACCTGTCTGTGCCGAGGCTCCCAGGAGGGTGGCTGCTGCTGCTGGGGGATCAAAGGGAGCTGTGGAGGGGACACGGGGCACTGTGGGGTCAGGTCTGGGGGAGTGCAGCACACGTGGGCAGGGGAGGTTTGGTCTCAGGCACAACTGCACTGCGTGGGAGTGCAGGCAGAGCACGGATTCAATGGGGTGGGACGTGAGGGGGCTGATGAAAGCGCTGACAGCACGCAGACGCTAATGAAGGCATGAACTGTGCGCTAGGGCTTTTTTTAAGGACTGCTTAATGAACTCCACTTTTAGATACATCAAGTAAAATATGTAAAATATTCACTACAGGGGTGAATCTCTGAGAGACCAGGAATAGACACCACTGGGAAAACACAGCTGCACCTGAGCCTGCAAAACTGCTCAAAGGGGCCATCAGACATCCCGCAGCTGCCGTGCTGGGCTGTGGCAGGCTGACACCACAGAAGAGTTGACACCAGTGGTACATATGCCACAGTGGGGGAATCATCTCACTTCAGTGTCTCATTTTGCCAGTCTAATAATGGAACTAATCATATTTACCCACCTTACAATAGAGCAGTGAAACGTAATGGGGTGCTTTGAATTCTTGGACAATACGCCCTATAGAATTACAAAATTATAACAGACTCCTTCTCAAAGATCCTACAGTGTTTTATCTTACTGCAACTGCCATGGTAACTCGCTGCCCTGAAAACCTTGGATAAAAACCTCGGTCGCCTGTTGCACATCTGCTTCCAAAGCAGTGGTAACCCTGAGTGGCCACTGCTGTGATCAGAGACAGCGCTTACGTGATGCTTTTCCATGAACGCCCTGCCAGAGCTCTGACCAGGCCCTTCCGTGGCCGTTCCAGAACTGCAGATAGATTTACATCCCCAAAACACAGCTGACGAATTAATGTGACTCCAGGGCTGATGGGCAAAGGAAACTTAGGAGATGCCAACAAAAAAGTGCAAAACTGCCCCCAAGTTAAGTATCATATTTAGGGATTGTTAGTCCTTTTCCCTAGGCAGGAAAAATTCACCAAGGAGTTGCAACAGAACAATATCATGAGCATGCATTCCTCTTTCCAGGTGTTGGATACATCATGGAAAGCAATGTCCTGCCTTTTAAACTTCTTGATACTCATTTTTCAGACTTTAAACCAGTACGTGCCAACACCTTCATGGTTCTTTAAAGGAAAATAATGATAAAATGGCAGAAACGGAAAACCTGACCCTTCGTGTACAACTCATGCAACTATCAGTTCAGTCTTTATTCCTCACACAAAGGTGGCAAAAGTACAAGTGAAACTTATTTCATCAAGTTCAAATGAAACTTATTTCATCTTTGTTCTAGAGCAAGAAAGGTAACCTCCAAGTCTGTAAACTGGGGTTTTTTTTGAGTGATAGCTTTTCCTGTAGCACTAGCCTACGGGGTCAGACCCTTCAAAAGGGGCTGAAAATAAAGAAGATTGCTCCACTTGCCTAAAATTCACCAGAGAAAGGGATGGAACTTTACGAGCACAAAGCTGATCCCACTCTGACCATCAGACAGACCGAGAACTGAGCAGCCTCTGTAGGGTGAGACATGAGCACCATGGCAGGGGGGTGCAGACCTGGCAGGTTGGTGTGATGGCCTCAGCAGCCACAACCTGCCCAAACCCTCACGTCTGAGCACACTGGGACGGGAGGGGCAGTGCTGGTGACGGAGGGGACGCTTTGCCCAGGGTTACATCAACACGTGAGGGCAAGAGGGCTCCGCACAGAAAATGTGTTTTCTTCTCACATCAAAGCTGCCACTTCTGTCCACTGAAACGCACTTTGAGATAAACTGGCAGAAAGCTCCATTTAAGATAAAGCCAGTAAAGGTTGTTTCAAGTGCTCACAGATGTGGGGAAATCTGCAAAGCCACCTTGCCCAATCTCTGGTGCAGCTGGACAGGTTCATGTGGAGGGGTCTCTGCGGGGTGGCAGATACGGCTGGGCCTGGGCCCCGTGTCCCCAGCCCCCATCAGGGATGGAGGGATGCTCGTGGAAACCCTGCTCAGCGTGAGCACGGGGCTGTGGCATCTGGGCCTTGGCCTTCGGCACAGAGGCTGGCACACAGCACTGAAAATCCTGGCTGGCTCTGCTGACAACACCTGCTACTGTGTCCTGATAAGCTGGGCTACACAAGGACAATTATAAATGTCTCCAAGACATGTTAGAATGCATGTTTTAATTTAATCAGAGAGAACAAAAAAGCACATTAATCACTGCTCTCTTAACAGCAAAGATGTCCAGATATTTGCCAGGATAGCGGCATTTTTCCCAAACACATCAGGTACAAAAGGACAACAACAACAAAAAATTACAGCCTTACAGGGGTAGGTACAAGGCCAAGCTGCACCTCGTGTTCTGCTGAGCTGCTGCCAGCACAGACAGCTGGGGCAAGGGAGGAGCCTGGCAGGGCTGCTGGAAAGGCAGGTCTGGGACAGACCTGCAGCTCTGCCCACAGCAAACCCACCCAGAGCTCGGACATCCCTCACACCAACACACCTGGCCTCAGGGCACCTCTGCAGGACGCGTTTTCCTCCTGATTCTTCTGCATGGTAAACTGAAACCTAACAAGAAACACTCCCCAAAATGACAATTGCACGCTGAGGTACCAATCACAGGGCTGATCAAGGAGCTTTCTGATGTGTGATGGAAGGATCAAGGAGCTCTCTGATGTCAGAGTTTAGATATGTCCTTTCCTTACCATTCCCAGAACAGAAAATAGCTCTCATCGTAATAACTTTGGTTTTTCTTTTGCATTCTGTGCTCTGTTTGAATCACAGTTGCCCCTTTACA
>QWTY01018690.1:22577-43469 GCA_008033365.1 Pseudorectes ferrugineus | reverse complement strand
GGGACACAGCCGCAAGCCATCAAGGCCAAGGCTGCCTACAGCCACTCTTGTAACCCCACAATGTACAGCCTCTTTTAGGCTATATAAACATATAGATAGAAAAAAGATATTTAACAGTTGCTAAAAGCATAAAAAGTGAAGCATAAAAAATGAAGGGAATCCAAAAATGGAAAAAGGCAGTCATCTTTGTAAAGAAAAGAGATGAGTATAAAGGCTACTTAACAGTACCTCTAGCTTATATTTATCTATCCATCTATCTAAATATACATGTGTTTGCCTATGTTTTTGTATGTGTGTAGATGAATAAGATGTGCTCCAGGAGTGCATGTAAAATATTCCAACAAAAGATGGGCAGTCAGTCCACAGGACCAGACCAGAGGGAGTCTAAAGGACCTCTCGCTCCTAAAATGTGCTAGCATGCCCATCAGTTCCCCAACACCCGACCTTCACACTTACTTAGGCTAAAGCAGAATCAAAGTGGAAACACAGACAAAATGCTTGGGGAGCATGAGAGTCTGGTAAGTGGTGTGGAAGAAATGAGTTAGAGATAGAGGAAAAGGAAAATCCAAAGGGGAGAACTGGGAATAAAGCAAGTCTTAACATGCTACATTCTACCAAAGGAGATTATATTTTTAGGGATGAATGATATAGTCTCTTAATGATGATGTTAATTGATTTTGATAGATTTGTATGCTTATTGAAAAATAAAAAAAAATCAGGCAAAAGGATTTCTACCTGGACAGTTCCTAGTTAGCTGAAATTCTATTTTCTCTGACGGATCAAAAGATTTAATTCCTTTGCATCTGATTAAGCACATGTGTAGGGTCAGGGGTCAGTGGTCAGTGTTTTTTTCCTGAAGATGACCACAATTTTAAACCTGTGTTTATGACAACACTGGCAGCAAAGCTCAAAATGTTTTTAAAAGATGCTTGAGTGATAAGTATCACTAACTGAATTGTTTTGTCATTTTGTCTGGACTATTTAAAACATTGGAATAAGTCATTAAAATAAATATAATTTGTTCAAATAAATAATGAATTTACTTTTTTTACAGGAACACAGTGCAAGTTATTACATAGTTCAGGGAAAAACATAATAACCAAATATATAATAAGCTGATGCAATGAACATGGAAAGAATTATTCTTCACATCCATAGAACAAGAAATATAAACTGCAGAAAAATTCGTTTATGATCCATTTGGTGGAAGAAAGAAAGAAAGCTAACAGTGACACTATTTGAACATTGTAAGGAGCCTACAGAAGTGTCATTACTTTATCAACAATTTGGAAAAAATTTGTCAGGCCATTTCCCTTTGAGAAAGGTATAGTAGAACCTTATTTAGAGGAAAGGAATTAAATAAGCTCAGGAGGAGACTTTCAGCTCCACTTACTTCCAATTTACAAATATGGGCAATCTGGACCTCGCATTCTGGTGACATACCTACCTATGTGATACTTGTAATTTTGAACTTTTCTTTTTTTCTTCCATTATTTCTGACAAAAAAGCACAGAAGGTTTTTTTTTTTACTCTTTCTAAAACAACATGAGAAAACTTGAAATCTCAGTTTAATGTCACTTAATGTCACAACTATTTCCCACTTAAGCTAAAGGGTAAATCAAAATCTTTGCTATCATTAAAACGGTACATCTACTTTTAGTGCCATAAGAATCCTAGCTACTACAGCATTAAAAATAAAGATGCATAAGCTTTAGATCTTATCAGGAGTAAGTGCACTAGATACCAAGAATTTGAATTTTCAGTATCTAGAACATTATTCAAAACGGGTTTTGGGTTTTTTGGGGTTTTTTGTTTGGTTGTTGTTGTTGTTGTTGTTGTTTTGGGTGTTTTGTTTGTTTGTTTGTTTTGTTTTGCTTTGTTTTTTTCAATATGCAATAAGCAGTGCTTAGTTTTTATGTTTATATATTCCCAGCTGGACATGAGACCTTAATAAGAAAGGGAAGAGGGTTTTAAATTAAGGAAGCTGAAACTAAGGGATACGGAAGTTTCTGGTCTACTTGGTCCACCCATTCCAATACATGAAATTATGCCAGATACCAAATATTAAAAGACAATTTATAAATAAAATAATATGGATACTATTGCACAACATCTCGATGCTTTTAATATTTCACAAGGATATCTTGAAGCGCAGTATCAGTTTTTCCTTTTAAAATAATATATTTAGATTTATATAAATTCACGTACTGAGACAATCTTAATCTAGGAATATGTTTACAATCATTTTTCATATACATGAGGATTTTTGTAAAGAAAGGAGCAAATCCTCCTCAAATTTTTTTAACTCACAAAACCCCCCCCCAAAAAACCTCAACCTCAAAACTTTAAAAGCAAGAGGATGAAATATTTTCTGTCCATAGTTAACATAAATGAATTACAGGAATTTGTGCAGCAGTTACCATTCCACCTAAACCCTGCTATATTAACACTGAGTCCTCTAGAACACTACCAGGTATCCCTGAATTGTTGCCATAAAGATTCAGGCACAATTAACCAGGGAAGTTTTTTTCAAAATATTACTAGTCTAGGAGCTGTCGTGTAAGTTATGGCATTATTTTCAGTGGTGTTACACATGTCAACAGCAACTAAACCCAAACAACCCACCCCCTCCAAAAAAAAAATCTGCCGTAATGAGAGAAAAAACCAGAAACAGCCAAACCTCTCAAGCACCATAGAAACTATGAAAAAACCAGCACATTTCATGACTTCCCAAGGAATCTAACACATCCCATCTGCTCTCATTTAAAATTAATTTAATACTGTGAAATGATTAATTGAGAATTACCTATGGGCTCGCAATAGTGGAACTGAAGCTCTTTACAAGCAGAAAATGGAAACTGAAAATGTTTTCTCATACAATTTAAATCATTCACGATCCTTCTTTATCCATAGATCAAATAGTTCCTTCATATACATGTATTTTCAATTTTTTGTTTGTAGGCAATAATATATGAGGTGTGGGGGGAGGAGGGAGAAGGAAAGTGAAAAGATCAATTTTTTTATAAGCTGTTCCTCAGAGTGTTATTTCATTCAGGTCTCTGAGAGAATATTATTATAGTAAGTGCAAAGCTTTATATATATAGTTTTCTTTGTGCCAGATTAATATACTCGGCTTGAAAAATTTTCAAGTCACCTCAGTTCACCATCTTAGTAGTAAAATTCAGAAAAAAAAATATACAAGTCTTGCTGAAGACATTCCTTACTAATTAATGTATTTTTCAGACACTTTGTAATGGACTAGATACTCCCACATACCACCTGCAGGACCTATGCTAGTCAAAAATCCTCTCTCCTTTACAACTGCAATATTCATTCTTATGTTATTTATGTGGTTTATAAAAGAGTCTCACTGAATTGTAGTATGCAATGTTATTCAGCTAACTCGATTACACCTGGCACACAAAATACACCATTAACTATTTGTTGTTTTGAATAGCTTTTTTTTAACAGCTTCTCAGCAGTAATATTTTGGATGGGAAATATTCCAATAAAAGTAGTAGCAACCGTGACAATTCAAGCCCAGGCTGGATGGGGCCCTGAGTTACCTGATCTAGTGGGTGGTATGTTTTCCCATGGAACTAGATGATCTTTAAGGCCCCCTGTCCAACCCAAACCATGCTGTGACTGTGTGGTTACATGCTCCCTTACATTCTTGTGTTCAGACTGTAAAACAGAAAATAGTGTGAAAGCAAGCCTCTCCTGAAAACTGAAATTCAGTTGTCTTTGTGTGACCATTTTTTCATCTGTAAAAGCAAAGCAACCATAGGAACTTCTATTATATAGGAAATTCAGATTTAAATAGCCGTATTACAGTGCACTGCATGGGATTAAGTTTAAAAATCATCTTGTAATATATTAATTTCTGCAAAACCTCACTGCAACATAGAAAAGTAATTTTTTTTCAAGATGGCTATTTCAAAGGTAGGCCTTACACATCAGGTTACAGAGCAAAGCCCAGATGACAACATGCATGATCCAGTTGTAAATCAGCAGTATGTATATTCAAGATTGTAACTTCATTCTTGAAATTGTATGTCAAGCAAAATCTATAAAGAAGTAACTTTGCATAAAATATATTGACTTAATTACATGGACTGTAAATATACAAATGGATATATAGGACATTTTAAAGAGTTCTAACTGAAAGATTAGAAAGTCTGTAGGAAACCAAGCTGATAAGAGTGATCAATACTTATGAATATAAATGGATATTGTATGACTGTGTCAGTAATTAACATTTATATGAGTTAGTACGGTCACACATGTATTAATGTACACACCTCAAATAAGAGACAGAAGAAGTTTTAGATACATATAATCTATCAATATGGACTGGAAATATAAATATCCAATTGTCATTCACAGAGGCACCAATGGGACAGGAAGCCTTTCACACATTTCTGTAAGATGAAGATAAGTAAATAAGCCACAGTGATGGAGATAAGCAGCTTTGATTTCTGGAGGGCTTTTTTCAGTACAAAAAAAGGTATTGAGGAGAAGTTTGTTGAAAGATAAAGCATAATTAGATAAAAAAGCAGAAAAATAACCCCAAGCTTGGTGCAATTTATAGCTCAACTGAATTTTGAAGAACTTTTCAAATGGAAGATCTTATTTCACAAGTGATGAGCACTTCTGTACTGCATAATACTTCCCCTTATTTAGACATTTTGATTAACTAACTTGTTTTCATAACATGAGCAAAAATTAGGATTGCTAATTACTCTGAATTAACAAAGGCAATTAATGTATCCATAATATGCAGTAACTCAGAGAAAAATGCTGAAATGTTTTTGCTTTGAATTTTGGAATTAAGAAGACTAGGTGCAAATTTTCCATTTTCTGACACCTTGTGTAAGTATGTTATGGTAAGCCTATAATAATGTATTCCTAATGATTAATTACAGTCATATTTTGTATCAAATTCTACCCTCAGTTAGTTCACTGATGAAGAACTCCTTAACCTTGCTGCTGCAGGATCAGAGGCTGGAAAAGTTTGCATGCAGTTGAGACCATAAGCCATAAATCTTAGTGAGACTAATTAGGATTAGATATTTAAGTACCTTCTGTGAGGTGTTGTATGGATTCAGATCATGTCTACTTGGAGCAAAGGAGTATGGTACAAAGGTTTGAGTTACAATACACAGTGCTAGGCAGATGTGTTGGCTCATCTATCTGAACTATCATGGTAGTGAATAAAATTAGAACGTTCACCCTGCGCTCTGTAGGATAAAGAGAGGCAAAATTTGAAAAGAAGCAAAGAAATTCAACATGGAAATGTGAAGCAACATATTTTGTGAGACTAAATAGTCCTGCCTCTTCTGGGGAAGAAGTGAGATCTGACCACTCATCCTGTCATTCATCCCTCCTGTGCTCTAGAATGTGAGGGTAGCCTACCTTGCGGAGAAGCAATATTTCATATGGAAGACAAATAAGGACAAGAAGGACATGGATTAACAGAGAAAGAGACACTGTGTCACACATAGCTCATTATCTGAAAAAACTTAAGGAAACTCAAAAAAACACCAAATGTGACATTTTTTTTTTTAATGCAATGGTGTGACAAAACTGATCCAGAGTTGTTTATTTAAATTACTGGTTGTAATTATTTCATACATTAAATCCTTTAGTTTGAGATAATATTACTATGACAGTTAGACCTAAACTCATTAGAGTGTATTGTATTTAATTTAAAAGATAAAAGTATGAATTAGAGCATATTTGCTGCCAAAACTTTAAGGAAATCAGACTAGTGAACTAGCAAAAGTCACTGGGTATGCAGACAGAAGCAGTCTGTTGAAGTGCTAAACCACTCTTGACAGCATCTGCTCCTTCTTCAGGTGCGGAGAGAACATTTTATTTATTCTAAGTTTTCTGAGTAGATCAATTCATTGACTAGTTCACTCAGACTTGAGGAACCAAATCAGAAAGGAAAAGAAATAAAGCAATGTGTAGACTATGCATACAGACTGAGAGAGCAATAATGATATATACTGGTTCTAAAATCTTCAGATAAAGTAACCAGAACTGTTACCTGGTCCTCCATTAATAATCTAAACATACTATCAGGAAAACTGAAAAACAGCTGCATTTCTACCAAGTTCTTTAATCCCAAAAGACAACAATCTTCTCAAATATATTTTTCTTCTCATGTTTCAAGAACTTCTTATGCATTTTCTCTCCAGTCTTTTTCTTAGCTTTGAAAATAGATTTTTTCCCCCACGCACAAAGTGGTTGCTGCTTTTAAGTAATACTGAAAACTCATGAGTGATATTGATACCATTTCTTCACTGAAGTCCCTGGCAAAGATGCCAATGAATAAAAGTGATAGGGCAAGACTGATTTCAAGAGTTTGTAAGAAGTAATTTATTGAAATGTGAATCTGCTGATGCAAAAATGTCATATAAATTTTTAACTGCAGTATTAGGAAAGGAAGAAAAGTTCCATATTCCAGAAAAAGACATAAATTTCACAGGAAGAAAGAAAAAAACATGGGGATGGAATGAGGATCAAACCAGGATGAATGGTCTCACTCTTTGAAAGCTGCCAAAATGCCCAAGCCAAATGGTGCTTTAATCTGAAGTGAGCAGGAAAAAAAATAGGCAACTGTTAGAAGTATATCCAAAAACTTGTTGAGAGCTGGAAAAATAATGTGAGCAGAGAAAGTTAAATGTTGTCACAGTTTGTAGAAAGTGATTTAACGTGGCTCTAGTAAAATAGTCTCAGATGATTAATAACCTTCACTGCAGTACACTGAATACAAAATTGGGTCAGGTGCAGCCTGGAAACACCAAGAGAGTTTTGACATTAATTAAGGATATTTAGCATTTATCTTTAATAAAGAAGTCTACTAAAATGAGGGTAGAAAAGAGGTTATTTTGTTTAGATACCAAAAAGAACTGGGGAGATAAAAGCTATGAATATCCCTTAGAGTATCTTGATTTTAGAGAAAGTTTTGCTATGATAAAACCCCAAAGACCCATAAATAACGTTGATTTGTGAAAGAGTCGATAAGAGAGAAATACAGTGCACATTTGAAGGTATGGAATTGCAAATAATCAGAGTACTATGATAAGGAGTAGTTGAAAATGAAGAAACTTGTAATGAAAATATAGGTAATGAGTAGTGTACTGACTCAGGAATTTGTGCTCGTGCTCAAATCTGGTTGTCTTCCCCTTTTCCAGAGCACATAAGTGTAATCGAGAGTATAGCTAAAAGCAATGTGTGTGTGCAGCATGTGCTCCTTCTTTAACAAAGATTTTTTTCTGTACAAAATAGTGGATTTATACCAGTGCAATGACAGTGGTACTTACAGGTGTTCAGGTTTGAATACCATTGGTGTTTTTATTGCAAAGCTGAAAATCCAAATAAATTTGACATATACATAGCAACATACGTGATCACAGCAATGTCATTGTGCTTTATCTATTTCCATTATATTTATAGCTTATATTTCATTGCACCATATGTTTGATACCGCTTCCTTTTTGTTATTGTGGTGACTGTCATTTTTTCTGCCCTCTTAAAAGGAGACATTTCAACTATGACATATATTCTTGAACACCACTGGTAGACTTTGTTATGTTTTTTTGTTTCCAGTGACTTATATTGTAACTTGTATTAGAAATGGTCAGCCTCCCACTGTCCACATCTGCTTTCAATTCACAAGCAGTTGGTGTAAGTCATGCATCATCAGCATTTTGCTTGCTTGCCATTCTGTATCATCTGGGAAGCCATTATATGAAGTAATAGAAGCAGAAAATAGGTACACTCCCTCTTTAAATTTTCAGCAGGGATTCTGCTTTTTGTAACTTCTGCAAATTGCACCATTAAATTGCATATGTTGGCCTGTTGGGTGCCCCTAATTAAATAAATAAGGAAAAGCACGCATAAACTTCATGAACTGACTAACTTACTAAAACTTCCAGTGGAATAAACAAGCTTCCCAACCTTTTTTTTTGGTCTCAAAAACTGGCAAGCTATGCAGAAACACAGTTTATCTTGCCAATTATATTTAGTGACACAAGTGCATACTGCATATAACAAACATACAAGTTCCATTTAGCTCATACCCTTTCTTCTTCAAACATGTGAGTTCTAAACTATCAGAGTAATTTCAAAGAATTGTTGAAGAGAAAAGGTAAATTTCCTCAGGAGAAGAAAAAAATAGATCAAATAATGAAAATGGGCAAAATTAGTGCTTTTTTGTCCTAGTTTCAGCTGGCATAGAGTTTATTTTCTTCTTGATAGCGATACAGTGTTGTATTTTGAATTTTGTAAGAGAATAACGTTGACATCACACTGATGTTTTAGTTGTTCCTAAGTAGTGCTTACTCTAAATCAAAGAGCTGTCAGTTTCCTATGCTCTGCCAGAAAACAGCTGCACAACAAGCCAGGAGGGAGCATGGCTAGGACAGCTGACTGGAACTGGCCAAAGGAATATTCCATTCCATGAAGCAACATGCTCAGTGTATAAACTGGGGATAATAGTCTGTGAGGGGCCAATCGCCCCTTGGGGGCAGCCAGCAGGTGGTGAAATACTGTGTTGTTCATCACTTGTTTTTATTCCTCAATCTCCCTCTCCTTTTCATTACAATGATATTAATATTGTTGTTATTTTATTATTATTGTTATAATTTACTCTTTTTTCCAATTATTAAACTGTTTTTCTCTCAAGCCATATGTTTTACTTTTTTCTGATTTTCCTCCTCATCCCTGTGAAGGGGCAGGGGAGTGAATGAGTGAGTGAGTGAGTGAGTGAGTGAGTGAGTGATGGTTTGTTGTCGGTTGGTGTTAAGTTATGATAATTATGGATTTGCTTATGTATCTCCTTAAAAAGTTTATTTTGCGAAATACCTAGCTTGTTCAAAACTCAAAAAGAAACAACATAAATTTAAACTCCGTAGGAAAAAAAACATTGTAGTGTTTTTATATGAACGATTCCCTGATACAAAATCAGATATAGCATATTTGTTTTTATTTGAGCAAGAACAGAAAAAATATTGGAACCTGTGTGTATTTTCCTTCTTTTTCTGAGGCCAGAAAAAGGACCATACATTGACCTCTAAACCACAGTTGTAGAGAGGTACTTATTTGGCTCACATGTACATATTTCCTGAAGTTCAGTAGGAAACAGTGATCCATTCGGAGTGCTGGGACAGATGGGGGGAAGTGGCATGAAGGACAAAGCCATCAGCACTGAACCATACTGCTTTATGGTCAGCAGAATTTGAGCTCTGAGAACTTTTTTACAGCTCTATATCTTCATTCCTGGAGACTTTCCATAGAGAAATTGAAAATTAGAAGCTTGAAAGAAATTATAAATGAATGTGATTGGAATTGGTATTCAAATTGCCAATATTAAATTATTTATTCCTGTTTCAAGTCAGGAAACAAAGTTATTTTTTCCCAACATGAAGTTTGAAAAATTTTATCAGTGAAATCCCATGATATTCACAGTTGCTCTGGTTCCTTAATTTGAAGCAAGCCAATCCTCTGTGTAGGCTTTGCAGTGTTTTATTCTGGCTCGATTGACTTAAAATTCTATGTAGAAGGCAAAGCTGTGGCCATAAAGATGACCTAAGGCTCTCACTGAAGGCTTTGTCCAGCAGTGCTTGGCCAAGGAAGTATGGACGTCTCTTGAATGGGCGAATAGCAGAGTATTCTTCTTGCTCATATCACATATCTGCTTGGTCTCAATGCAGACTTCTTAAATAGTAGAAAGAAATGCATATTTTATATAAAAAAAGCGTCTATATATTTCTTTTTATCTATCGTTAAATAAACTAAAGACCACCTCAGAAAAAATTATTGCTTATCATTGACAACTAAAGTTCACCTGATTAGTTGAGGTTAATAGAAATATAAAGTTAGGTAAAATTAGCCTCACTGTCAGGGTAACTATACTAGAGGTATGACTGGAAGGATCTACCAGACATGTTCTGTTCGTGCACGAAATGAAAGCAAATTTGTATAAATTACCAGTTCCCTTTCTTTTTCCTTACTTTCCTAGAAGCTAAATTATGCAAATTATTTGTAAGGTTTTTAATACATCTTGTTGCTTTGGGTTTTTTTCTAGGACATAAAGGTTCCGTTCAAAATTTATTGATTCCTATTTTCTACCACTCAATTTAAAAAAACAAACCAAAACAAAAAAAAAACTCATCCCTAAAAAAAAAAAAAAATCAACCCAACAAAAAAATTGCCACCAAACCCTAACTAATCTAAAATTCTGGAATTTAAAGCACCTTTAGCAAAATGAACCATAAATCTCTGTTTGTTTATGTATGGCTGAGAGTCTTAAATATGAGATTAGGCATGCTTAGGCTATGGCATTAAAAGCCCTCTAGTCCTAATATTCAAATAGAATTAATTGTCAGTGAAATCAATAAAAACTGTGTATGACAATTCTTGGTTTTTCTTGCATGTTTCATGATAACTTTGTGCTAGTTTATTAAACACTTTCATCACAACTTTCTGAAGGCTCCACTCTATATACTGACTATGAATAATACATTAGTCACAATACTATTATTCTTTTCACATATTGTTTTTGGTAGACTTAATATATGGCCTTTTCATTTTAGAATGAAGAATATTTCTAATAAAGATAATATACCTGCAATCAAAATAGCTTTAAATTATTGAGTTTAATGGAGTTTAACTCTTTTGATATTGGGTAGATAATAAGATCAAATAAATGTACAATTTTATATAATTAAAAATGTATTCTAAATGTAACTTTTGTTTGGATTGATTTTGAGTTTTTTTTTTCAAGACTACTTTTTATGAGGTCATTTACAGACATAATCATGAGTAAATGTGACTTCTTTTATAGCTAAGGCAAATGAAGCATATCTTCAATTAGAAACTTTTGAAAATGTACTGTGGTAGCCTACTGAGAATGGAATTGCTTTTCTTCACAGCTTCACACCCACTCCTCTTTAGAAGATCATGGCTGTAGATAAGTGCTGCAAGTGCAATATCCTTCTCTTTAAGTATATTCAGCCACTGTGTGCTTCAAATTGCCTATCTCAAGTGTAGTTTGGGATATTTCACAAATATATATGTGCTTGCTTTACTTTAAGTACTCACATTACTTTTGCTAAGTTTTCCTGTAAAGTGTAATTAAGTAAGAATAGCTGTTTATGTAGACATAACTGTAATGATTTGCACTGCATATATAGGCAGAAGGAAGTTTTCAAATTGTTTTCTATGATCCAGCAGGAATTCCCTCTGCAAGGTGGACAGTGTAGCTGTTCCCAGTGTGGTCATGGACCAGTAAGCTTCATCTCTTTCTCTCTATGCCTTTATGTAAATTATTTCATTATCTGGTTTGTTGTGTATTGTTCATAGAAATAAAATTAATGTGTTTCAAACCAGAAAGATTAATTATAACTGAAGGGTATTTAAAAAGAAAAGAAAGAAAAAAAATAAAAAAGATTTTAACAATACAGTGTTTTATGTTCTTACAACAGGCTTGTACTGGCAGTTGGAATCATTAAGACACAGTAAGACATACTAAGATAAATTTAGTGTCAAGAAACAAATTACAGTTAAAGGCCAAAAGCCCACTGGTGTTTTCATAGAAGAATTACATACGCAAGCTTTCAAAAATTTTTATGAATAATCAATAATTAAGGTTGTATAAAGTAATTTTTTAAATTCTGAAAGCCAAAGCAGGTAATCATAAGTATAATCCCTCTGTATTTTCTCATTTTTGCTTATTAAACTTCTGATTTCTTAATTTTTACCATTAAACAGAAATCATGTTAAAGATGCAAGGTGCTCAAACAACCCAGAAAAACATTCTGGCTTAATGCTAACATGTGTAGGATGATCTTTGAAGCTATTTTTGTGCATAGTAGAGCCCAGTAAAAATACAAGAAAAAAATCTATTTTCTGAACCTCCTCTTTCTTGAGCAACCTGCATTAACTTCATTTCATCCATTTAAGAGCTGTGATTTTCCTAATTAATTCTAGGAAATTAAATTATTCGAAGTTTGATTCTTTTAAGAGCCAGAGTTTCAGGTGGCTTTCAGGTGATACTCATGTTCCAGTTTGATGATAATAGGATCTGTTTAGACAGGCCTTTTGTTCTGTAGCTGTTACAAAGACTGATAGCTTGATTCTTAATGTTCACTCTACTCCTATTTAGGTTGATGACAATAAGGCTATTATGAGGATTGAAGGACTGGATAAAAATGTTTCTAAATATTTCTTAGGAGAAGCAATACTGCTGGATATCAAAAAAAAAAAAAAAGAATCAAGACTACTCTCGTGCTAATTCAATAACAAACATAAAAGAATTATACATGAAAGACACTTCTGGGTTAGATAGTTCTGTTTGTACACAGCCATCAAGCACTACTGAAATCATACATAGTTTAACTACAAGAAAACAGATATGTGAACAATTTAGTCATCTAATTCCCAGAAAAGTCACAGGTTCTTAAGTACATGTATGATGATGCTTATCAGCGTTCTGTGGAAGAGGTTCCTAGGGTAGGATCCAAGACACACTGATTTTCTTCAATCTTCAATAAGTGTTCAGTAAAGCCTTTGAAAAATATGAAGAGTTCTTGCTGAATTTGATCTGGAAAAAGGACAGTATTTTTGAGTGTACTTTTTTACAACTAGTTCGTTATTAAAATATTGTTTGGTTGGTGTTTTTTTTATTTTATGAAGCATTTATGATCTTTCTGCAAATGTTCATATTGGGTTTTAGGAATATTGGTACAGATGCTGTTGCAAAGTGCTGAAAACAGTAAAAGGAATGTGAACTTGAGTCATATGAATAGCAGACTCTATACTTACAGAAATGCATTAATGCCCAGGGTTTTAATTCACTATGAATCAAAAAGAATTAGAAAAATGCCTCTAAAATGCAAAAGACTGGAGGTGGAATTGCATGTGCATTATGAGGAAATCCAGATGCTTGAGCTAAAATTGGACACCACAAGACGTTCACTGCTGATCAGGAACCCTTGTGGAGGGAGGAAGCTGCCTCACCCCAGGCTTCTGCTTCCTTTGAATGACTGTGCAAATACTTCTCTGGTTTCTGCAGGAGGAAGCTGTGTGCAGCAGATCCACAATAATTACTGTTTTCTGTTTCTAGTTTCCTTTAAAAAAAGCTTCTTAATACTACAGGAATATTGAAGAACCTTCTGAGCTTTGGGGGTTTCACTATGTGAAATGTCAGTTGTTTGACTGACATTTGGAGGAGAAATTTTGCTAAATTAGAATGAGAAAAGAAAAAAGAATTCAGGGTGATGGAGGGTAGGAAACTGGAATAGTCTGTCTCTTGAGGAGAAACCCACCACCCTCAAATGTATCATTTTTTATGAAAAATAACCCAGGTTTTTTTAATTTTATTATTTCAATTTCATAAAGGCAATAAAAGACAGAAGATTTATACTACATTTGCCTGAAAAAAAACTGACAGAAAGAGTAGTTTCATTTTTCAAAATTTATTTAGTATAAATCATGTTAGTTTATCAAGCAATGATGATTTTAATTCACAATTTCTCCTGTGAACCACCAGCCTTCCCAGATCATAGATGAAGAGATCTAAAATTTGTGCTAGAGAAATTATCCATGTGACTACTTCATATGCAGTATTATTTTATTGTGCTGCTTTATCAATATTGATCTCTTTAATGGGGAAGCAAACATATTTAAAATATTCACTGCACAGGAACAAGCAAGGATTCTCACAGTTATTTGTAGGCCAAAATGGTGCAGTGATTAAGATGCCATTAATTTCTCTTAACTATGCTGCAATTATATTGTAGCAAAGTTAAAAAAATACATCATCATAAAGTTTATAAAATAAAGTATTAACTAGTCTCTAAAAGTTATGCTTAAAGGAACATTCTAATATAAGCATGAAACTGATAAGTTTGATGATATTTGTGTTCCCCTGCTAATAGAATTATAGTACACAATCCACAACATTCGCTTCAGGGGGAATAGTTTAATATAAAATGCATATGTAAATCACATAAGGAAATTGTCAGAATAGGTTTACATGAAAATTGAATCACATTTGTTATATTAGGACAGACACAATGTCATTTACCATGTGTCTTGCCTTGTGAAATTCAGTCACAGTATTTGGCAAAGCTGAACAGTTCAGAAGCTGCATAATTAATACTTGCCTCAGTGCCTGCTTGCAGGTATTGTTTGGGGAAATTTTAGCATATATTCTCTATACCTACTCATTTCTGTAATGTGCTACCAGGCCATATTAAGGCTTATATAAACATATATTATAGAAGCACATACCTAAAGATATATCACTTTTAAAAGCCTGTTATTTACTAAATAAAGCTCGCCAGTTGTTAAGTGTTTATTCAAGCTTAATTTGGAGTATTTTTTTCTTAACTAGAAAGCAGACTATGCATCTGTCATTTCCTTGTCTCAAAACACAAAGGGGAAGATAGTATAGAAAATGAGGACTGGAGAAAATAGAAGTGGTTAAAATGGAGAAAAGAACAAGATAAGGGATCCAGAAATAAATGGAGAAAATCCAGGGAAATCACTTTGAATAAAAATGAGATCAAAACAGCAAACTAGACTGGAAGATGTGTTAAAGAGAAATGAGAAAAAACATCTTTTTGTTAGCCATATACAGTCCTCACTTCTGTCTTCACCTCAGGTATACTGTGTGTCATGTATGACAGGTGCAATATGTTCTTTTGCTAATAAACTCAACAGTTCTCACTCGTTCAAGCAAATAATAGAACAATGGCAAAAGTTCACTCCTTACACTGGTGTTTTTTTCAGAAATGTTTGCAAAAAAGCTGCTTTGTGCACATGCTTAGGTATACTTGAAAAGTCTTAGCTTAACACTGTCAAGAACAAAGAATAAAGAACTTGTGTATTGCCCTGCAAAATCTTTCATGCATGAGATAAATTCAGCATCAAGAGAAATACATGAGAATACATTAGTGCACTCAATCAATTTCTTTGAGTTGTGCTCCGGGGAACTTATTTTTAAAGTGGTGTGCAGGAGGTCCTCACTACACACTGACATTTTGCTGAGGTATATTGTTAATAAATAATTTGATTTGTGCACACGTCCCTTACATGGCTTTAAAGATTTATTGCTTAATGGCTGATTTAACTTAGCAGGTGAATTGAAACAGGGTAACATGGGACCACTGCAGCTAAGTACAAGATGGCAAATTTATCACTGCACAAGCTGTGTCTTAAATGCAAAACCTATAAAGCCACAACATTGTCTAATTTTAGGCCTAAAATTGGATACTCACACTAACATGTTCATTTCCATAGTGTCCTTATGGCTTAGCTAGGATAGAGAATTCTAAACAAGAAAAGAGAGCAAAAAGCTCCATTAAAGATTGATGTAGAGTCAGAATTTATCAGTGAAACTAGAGGATGCAGCAAACCTCATCAAGTCTGCCCAAAGGAGTGGTTTTGCCCTCTTCCTTGCCTTTCCCTGTGTCAGCATTGACATTTGTCTGACCCTCATCAGTGATCTTGTTGAGGAGCTAAACCGGTGTAAAACAACTCACTCATTTGCTGGATGAGTTCTCTGCCCTGACCCAGCTCACTGCGCAGCAGACAGATGTCAGTGCACGTGAGGGAGGTTGGGGGAGCAGAGAAGTGAAGCAAAGCAGATTGGTGCTAGATCAGCATAGGTGTATGTGACACTATGGTCTTCCAGCAGAGAACTTAGAGTATCTCTGTCATTCACACTGTAATATGAAGGTGAGTTCCTTAATTCAGATCCAAAGCTTAGTTGTCCAAATGTAGTCTGTCCCCTCTCCCATCTCAGATTTAAATGGCTTCACAAAAGCATAGGCCTGTTTGTTTCAGCTTCTGTTGCTGGCCTTGTCCTGTTCACTTATGTTATGAAGATGTTTTTACTGGTTCCTATTCCTTAAACCAAAAAATCCACTTTAACTAGCTTTGCGAATAGGAATGACAGCAAAAGCTGTTACAAGAATGCAGTTATTGGACCCCTTTTATTTTTCTTTAGTGATTTCATTCAACGGAGTGAACTATTAAAAAATTATTATTCCTTGTAAGGATGATTTGCTGAGTTGTTTACTGAGTCATTTGCTGATTTGCCTCAAGACATGGTTTAAATTGTTGTTCTTTAATTGAATAGTTTTTCCCTCTATTCTGCTTATTTCTGGGAATCATTAGAATTTGGTTATTAGCGAAGCTAATAAAGCATCTATCTTTATTCCAGAGAGACAGTTCTGTCAAATGGGTTATCTAAAAGGTAGACGAAGTGAGGATGCCAATGATAAATGCTTTACTCCCTGCCTGGGAGACTTCCTCTACCATAAAGTAGATTTTTGCAGTTATGAGGGAATGTGTCAATGACCAAAAAAGTTTTCGTCTGTTTTTTTTTTAGCTGTGAACTCTATTTCTCTCCTTGGTACCTCACTACTTACAAATAACAGATCGACTCAAGGCCTAACACATGAAATAATATGAGAAAAAGTTATATTCATTATGTATATAGGAAGAAGAAAAGAGTCTGACTTTTATTTCATTTTATATACTCATTTTCTTTGTGTTAAAGTCAAGCAGAAACAGTTTTCTGCATTATGTTTTAATGGCTACCTTTTCAATTTTTGACTGTAAAGGTCTGTAGAGAAAGGAGTATAGAGAAAAAACCCTTGATTTTTCCCATTGTGATCATATAAATTATACAACTTTACAGGTTCTTAAACCAGCACTTTTGTAATGAAAGCAGACACCAGTAACGTTATATTTACCCATCAAACATGCCATCCATGCTATGATGCCTTCCCTTTCTTCAGTATGTTTGACTTGTGTTCTGTGCAAAGGGAGATGAAGCACAAATATAAACAGGGCAGAAAATAAACAATCAGCAATTCAAAGAGTTGTCAAGCACTTTGAAATTTAAATCTTTGTTAAAGCAATGCTTGTCAATGGAATAATATTGAAGTAACTGGGTGCTCCTTGCACAAGAACCAGTCTACAGCAGAGATGAAATGAGATGATAATCTACAATATTCTCTATAATACATTCTTTTCATCTTTCTGCTACACAGACAATAATTCATCAATTAAATCAGGATATGTAAAAGCTCAGTTGACAAACATCTAAGAAGGCATTAATTTAAATTTCTATAAGGAAAAACCAATTTGAAAAATAATAAGAAAACTTTCATTAAATTTAAAGAACAATCTATCTATGAAAAGATAAAATATATAGAGAAGTAAAAATATACTAAAGAGTGAATATATTTGTGGAAGCTGACAGCTGTTCAGAAAGTCTCACAGACATCAATTTGGACAAAATCGCTATATACCCTTGAGAACTGGACTTGTACACGTGAGAAGTCTAATGTCAACAAGGAGCAAGAAACCATAAACTGATGAAGAATGCACAGCTGTCTTAGGCAGGCTATTACTAGCTTAGAATTGTTTTCTAATGGGTGGTGGTAGCAGACAACCAGTAGTTTTATGAGGTGTTAACGTAGAAGCCAATAGAGACTTAGCACGAGTGTCTAATACTGTATAAAACAGGCCTTATAGAAATAAAGGCGCTTGCACTTCCATTAACCATTGCCTGGAGTTGTCAGTGTATTTACATCATGACCCGTCTCTACAGCGACATAGTGTATTTTTGAGATTACAAGGCCAAGCTCCTGGAAGATAAGAAATACTGGAATTAGTTTAAGCAATAAATTTAAGCGAGTTTAAGTCATTACTAGTGAACAAAGTTGTGTAATTATGCCATTCTATGCTAACTTTTGTGAACTTTGCTTCACAAAAAGCCAGTGACCAATATGGACAAAATAAAATACAAAAAAATATCTTCTACACAGAGCAACTGTATCCTCACATCATTTTCTGTGGAACATACAATGAAGCACCTTAGCAGTTTACAGCTTGTGACAGGGAGAAAGTATTATTTTTATTTTATAAATACAGATCAGTATTCAAATGCACTAAAGTAAAATATTTCCATTGATACTGAGAAGTAGGTAGTTGTCAGAATCATTAGCTTAATTCAATCAAACATTTTTTCTCCAGCTTAATAAAGAAAAATGCTAGAATCTTTGCTAAAACTATAGGCAATAGGAAGAAGTACTTTACATTAGGAAGACCAGGTGTTAAAAAACTGGAAAGATGCTACTCTCAGCCTTGCCTATAGTAAATGGCTACAAGAAACAATATTACATCACAGCAGTGGTGGCTGCTTCAGAATTATTAAGTGGTTTAGGATTTGTAACTTTGGCATTTTTGTCAAGTTTTCCATTAAGCTATTCTTTAAGGCTGATCTATCAGACTCAGAACAAAAGCTCTACCTCTTTTTCTTGAGCACAGGTGATATGTAACAATTTCCCATTTTAGCAGTAAATTGATTTGAGAATCTAAAAGCTTTTGAGCATACATCTAAAGAAAATAGAAATCTATTATGTCATAGCCCTAGTCTTTCATTAAAAACAACTTTATATTAAAGTGCTGGAAAACCAAATTCTAGCAATTTCTGTCAGTATAAATGAGGAGAAAATCTTATTTTAGCAAAGTTTTCAATTTTTTTTCCCACTCATAGCTGCATTTTAACTGTTATCTTCAGGGATTCTGCAGCCATTGTGAAAACTGCTGTCATTAATTTTTTCTAAAAAACTCCACTCTCATTAAAAAAATAAACTTTTAGGGTCTCCCAAGGCAAGTTAGCTTATAGATATAGTATAAAATGACAAATGATTCTTGAGCTGACTGCACACCTTTTCTCACACAGTCAGAAGCACTGGCATTTTATCACTGCTAATTATCTCCTTAGAACACTTCTTGGTATAGCAAGCTATCAGCTTCATAGTCCTGATCCCAAATGCCTATGTTAATAACAGCGTGTGAGCAATATTCAATAGTGAGTCATAAAATAAGCCAGAAACCTGCCAACGTTGTCATCATCTGCATCCATCCTTTCACCTCTCTCTTGCAAGAGCCTAGTTTTTCTAACCAGACCCTTGCAGGCGCTATTTTGTTCACTGGAGGGAAAAAATATTGTCATGGGTTTAAACTCCAAAAGATAAGCTCTGGTTGTTGCCATTAAAAGTATATGATTGCATGGTGGACTTTATACAAAAGCACATAAAATTTATTAAACAATTATTGTCTTGCAGAGTTCTAGTCATTTTCATTCCATCACTAACAGGGTTACTTACATGTTTGAGCAGGTAGCTATAACAAGCTCTCATTGCTTCATTTTTATAGCACAATTGAACTGAAAGATCACAGCTGGTCACTGCAAAATGATATGTCATCACATGTATAAAGTTTTCTATGTTACACGTTGCAAAGGATGCTTCTTTCTTTTTCTTCCTTTGCATAACGCATACATTCTTCATAACATTTCAGAATGTTTTATCTATCACTTTCTGTGAGATTCATCTGTCAATTATCGCTTTCCCAAATTCCCAATTCTCTCCAATCCTGCTGTTCCATAAGGGAGGCAAAATATACATTTGGTGCTGATGCTAATATAGTGGTAGAAGAATTAAAGAGCAATGGTGAGGAAGCAAAATCAAGGTGAGTTTATTTGCCAACCATCTAATCTCTTATTACCCTATACTGATAGCTAAATTTCTTTCTTAGAGAGAATCTAGGGAACACAGATTATCAGCTTCAATTATATCTTGCATCTTTATAATTCACAAAAAAATTTCTGTGAATGAGTTTCTGTGATCACCAGAGTCACTGGCTTCTAGAAGCACAAGTTATTATGTGACTGCTCCTATGGCAGCAGTGGCCCTGACTTCTAGGAAGTGATAGGTATGGATGCCTAATTGGGCAAGCTGTTGCCATTCAGCTTCAAGAGACAACTGGAGGTAGCTCTTTAGTTGAAGAGAATAGTTAATCATGTTTTCCTTCCTTGGAAGCAATGGTTTTAATCCTGACTTGTGTTGAAATGTTCGGTGCAATTTTTGCCATTTCCTAGAAAGCCGTCAGTGGGATCTGACATCTACAGCAAGACAAGATACTAGAATAGAATATACTGAGTTGGAAGGGCCCCATCAGGATCACCAAATCCAATTCTTGGCCCTGCACAGGACACACCAAGAGTAACACCATGTACCTGAGAGCATTGTTCAAATGCTTCTTGAACTCTGTCAGGCTTGGTGCTGTGACCACTTCTCAGGGGACCCTGTTCCAGTGTTCAAGCACCCTTTGGGTGAAAAACCTAAACATAAACGAAAATAATGTACAAACTAAATCAATTTGATAAAAATATAAGGTCTAATGGCATTCCAAAGAATAGTGTTACTATTGTGTTATTATGATTGAAAAATATTAAATTTTCTAGTCTTTTTTCTTCAATGAGCTTAGTACCCTCCTGAATTTTGATTATATTAAATGTTAATGAAGAAATAAACGTAAAATAAATTCAGGCCATTGGATATAATATTAATTTAAAGGCTTTGATACTTAGTATATTTGGTGTAAGGGACTTGGTTATGGGTAGGCAATACCTACATTACCTTGCTTATGTCCCAGAAGAGAAAAGATTATCCTCTTATTTATTCAAGTAGATGAAAAGGATTGACAGGTGTGGTGGTTTGATGCTGGTTAGGTGCCAAGCACCATGAAAAAACTATTCACTTACTTGCCTCTGCTATAACTGAGCAGAGAAGGGGAAATTAAAACTTCATTTTCATGAGGTAAAATAAGGATTATTGAGGAAAAAAGAAAAACTTCAAGGCAAAACAGGTCTAAACTTAATAGTATAAAGAAGATTTATTACTAACAGAATTAAAAGTAAAAAAATAATGAGAAACCAAAGCAAACTTTCAGAACACCTTTCTCTTCCAGTACCTCCCTCTTTCATCCAAACCACGCAAGGGAAACAAACATGGG
>QWTY01018690.1:7395-22540 GCA_008033365.1 Pseudorectes ferrugineus | reverse complement strand
CTTTATGTTTAAGGAAAAGAGTTTCTTCTGCTGTGCCGTGGGATTCCCCCCACAGCAGATGCTTCTCTGCGAACTTCTCCAGCGTGGCTTCAAACTTCACAAACAACAGTCTGCCCGAATGTGCTGCAGTGAAAAAAAATCCCTCCCACGAAATCTTGCAGTTTTCCCACAACTGCTATCATGGGTCATAATAGTCATGGGGTTTTAGTCTTTCAAGGATGAGCTATTCCAGCCGAAAACAAAGGCTCTCTTCTTCAATCTCTAAAAGTCTTTCACAACATCTATGGGCTCTGGCATGAGCACTTTTCCTTCACAGGCTGCGCGTGGATTTCTGCACCCCCTATGTACCTCATCTCATGAATTATAGGGAAAACAATTTGCTGTACTACAGTCCTCACCATGGCTTGCAGGAGAATTTCAGCTCTGGCGCTAGGAGCACCTCCGCTCTTTCCCTTCCCCCACTGACCTCGGTGTCACCATGTTCTCCTTCCTCATGTGACTTTACTTTTCTTTTCTCTGACTTGGAAGCAAGTTGGTATCTGTAAGTTTCCAGCTGAGAAGCTGATCTTGTTTGGGCTCTGCATCGGGGAAAGACTCGCCCTGTCTTTCGTTGCTGGCTGCGTGGTGGTGGGTTTTTTTCCCTCAGTTTGGGCTCAACCACACCGGCCTCACGGGCCCGCCAGCACCGTGAATGAATGATTCAGATGAATCTTGGCCGCGCGGCCCTGGCCACAGCTGGGGGGGCTTTTCTGGCCTCACGGCTGCTCATGGCTCCGGGGTGGCTTTCTCCCAGCAGCCTGGCCTCGGCCACCATGCCAGGGGGCCCAGGGCGCCCCCCACCTCGCCACCCCTTGGTGGGGAAGTGGGAAACAAAAGGAACTTCCCACACTTCCTCCTTCTTTAAATATGTCATCACGGAGGTGTTACCAGCTTGTTTAATTGGTCTAGCCACCTGTCTATCAACTATAGGCCCTGTGCCATTTCTAAACTGCTAAAACCACCATAGCAGGATAAAAAAATGGATAGCTACAACAGAAGAGCTCTCATATTGGACATTTGAATAATGCACTTGCAGGGTTAATTCATGGTAATATTATAGCAACAGACATAATTTTGATGTAATTTAAAGTAGATAACCAACAGAGATGGACTCCCTGGTTATACTGTAGGAATGGAATTAAATACTATATTTTTTACCTGTTAACAGGTAGGTGGGTAAATCATAACTTGTGTTCCAAATTTTTATGTTGGTTTTTTTCCCAGACCTTACACAGAAAGCCATATGACTTTTTACCAATTATTGTTCTTAATTTAAAATTCTCCCTACAAGAAATTTTGAATATTTATTTAAATTCTGATTTATGTGATTAAACATGTACCTCCCTTTCCCATTGTATACTTCCGCCTTTATAGAGCTTTTTCTGACATTAATTCAGAATGGTTGTTCTACTGCTTGATAATGTCTACAATGAGCCATGCTGAAGATAAGTGTTTTAGGTCAACTTTTTTTTCCAAGATCCTTCAGAATTTAATTATCTTGTTCTAAGCAAAGAAGGTTAACATTGGGAGTACACAAGCACAGAGCAAAATCCTAGCAGGTTTTGGTTTGTGAGTACAATTGCTCTGATTTTTACTGATAAGGCAGATTATCTTGTAGCTTGTTTTTGATGCACAATCATATAATGTTCCCTTGATTACCTCAGCTGAAGGTGTGGATTTCCTGAAGAAAGGACTAGTGTGCTGCTCGTTGATTTTTTTCCACATTGTGCTCCCAAATATGGAGTAACTACCTGTGAAATCAATCTTCAAATTTTTAGCCCTTGCTGCCCCTCCAAATTCAGAGACCCCATTTAAGACAAGGACCATATCTACCTTTAGGGATGATTCTAACAGAAGAAGACATCTCTCTCTAGATATTTTTTTTTTCCCTGGTGTGTAAAACAAGAATTTGTGTTGAAAACAATGACTTTATGTTCCCTATATAAAAATTGACTTCTTGAGAATTGCCTGGACAAAGCTTTGAATAAAATTCAGGACAATTATTTAGAATGATAGACCAGCATCTTAGGATTCTCTTTAAACTGAGTGAAACTTTGCCTGGAACAGCTTGCTGATATGAGCAAACCTTTGACTCCTAATTACATTTTTTGCTTTTCTCAGGCAGAAGGGTGATAAACTGGACCTGAGGTGTAATTAAATTAGGGTGCTAGCTGTTAGAACTTAAACAGAATACAGAACTTGAGTAGTTCTGGTAAAAATTGGTAAATTAAATGAAATGCAGAGAACAAAACTCAACCTCAGGTTAAACTTTATATACTCTTCAACTGTATTTAAAATCATTTTGCATTGAGAAATTAATCTTTTCTAAAAACAGACGGATAAATTTAGTAATTAAATTTATGTTAACTTGTGAAACAAAATTGCAACTAGTGAGCAGTAAAATCATAATAAGATATATTCCAGATTTCTTCATTCCTTAAATCTTACAGAGTACTCACTGTAAGCAAAACAAAACTCTACTCTACAGCATATCAAGTGATCTAAGAGGCAAGAAGCAGCAAAGTCATATATTAAAATGCTAAAAAGATTATAATGATGAGGATGATGATGATAAACAGAAAAAGGGTAATGTCTGCAATTCTGGAGTTTTTCCACCCTCTCTTGCTGTATATGTAAAAAGAAACATGGGCAGCTGGCATACCAGATGGTTTATATTTGTGACACCCAAAGCAAAAAAGTTTGGACTAAAAAGTCCTGTTAGCACTAGCAGAAACTCAAAATCCAAATGATGATTCTTTCAGTTTGTCTCTTGAGTAGATTAATACTACAATTCATAAAAAAACCTGAAAAAACAGCATTCTTTCTTTGCATTTTAATTACCTCATTTTAATTCTGTTGTTCTCAGAAACACAATTTTCTATACAGAGAGAACAAAATTAACACACTGAATTTAAGGTATGAACAGATTTTTCGCAATGAAAAAGCCCCAACATGCCAGCATCTTCTGTCCTGTTCGGTACCAGTGCTTTCAGTTCTGGAAACCCAAAGAACAGTTCAAAAAATCATTTCCAAAGGAGCATGTTGTGTTTCTCCAATAGTGAAAGCCAGCTTCCCACTTTTGGGAATTTAGTAGTTGGTGATTTCTTGAGCCACAGAATGTTGAAGCAGTTGCTTCTCTTTTTCTTCTAAAACCACCATCCAAGCCACCACCTAGAAAAATAGATAATTAATATAAGATTAAGTTACAGCTTTCTGTAAGAGAAATATACTAAGTTCTCTGGCAGGCAGCTTAGCTAAAGGGATAAAATCTTTCTGTGCACCCTTGCTGTGTGTTGAGTTTTTGATGGATCATAATTGCCATTTGGTTCTTCAAGGTTCAAGAGTGGGATCCCAGTTAAGCTTTCTTTAGAAGTAATGGACAAAATAGACTCTCTGAGAAAAGAGACATTCAGTTTCAGATGTCTGTTTTAGGATGAGAAGACCTAAAATTTAAAAGTGTTCCTTACTTTCACACAAAGGCATCTTTTAAAGTGACTAACTCTGTACTATAGACATCTGCATTTTGTAAGATGAAATCCATCCAAGAGGAGTACCAGCCACAGGCAGAAATAGTCTTCACAGCTGTTTGTTAATTGATATATTTTATTCTTTAGTAAAAGCTCAAAGGAGAATAGGATAACCAGCCATGGCTATTCATTAGTTCACTGCTGATTATTATACACACTTTTTTCCAGCTCTATGATTCTAAAATGAAAGCTGATGTATTAATAACTTAAGAGAGTAAAACAATTTAAATTTTTATTAAAAATAGTTCCTTCTAATTGCTTATCTTATGAGATATCATCATTTTTATCTAGAACAACACAAGATGAATTTGATTTATTAACTTATTGATTTATTTATATGAAAAATAAAAATAAGAGAGGCCAATATTTTTGGGGGGCAAAGATAGAACTAAATAAAATTACTATTTTTTGCCAAACGTGTATCTTATATTTATATGCACTTAAAGTTTCAGCAACCTTCTCTCTGTCTTTGAAGAATCATTCTTAGGTTATGAAAATTAAAGTCTGTAAAATTTTATAGCAAAGAGAAGAAGGGAAAAAGAGGAAAATTTTAGTAAGATCATCTTTTAAAAATACAATACAGTATCTTACACATAGTAATAGTGTAAATTAGGAGTATGTATTAGGGGTGTATTCATGTACTCATTTTGCATAGTGTTTATAAAGAAGGCTAAATTTCTACAATTTACTTGATGTTTATTATATTCAGAAAACAGAGAAACTGTTTCTCAATGTTTAAAAAGGATTCAGACAAACTGTTACATGTCATCTTTCCTCTAAAGTTGGTAAGGTCCTTCTCCATGTTTCAAACCATTGAGTGTGTGTTTTATTTTACTGGGGTTTGATTTTTCATATACCTTCACAGTTTCCTTGAAAGCTACCTTGAATAAGGCCTTGCTGTTATTTTAAAAGTATTCTCACAAGTCTCTAGGATGACTATTACATCATGTAAATGACTTGATTTTTTTAAAAAAAATGTTTTCACGGTGACATTTGATGCCAATATACCGATGGAAAATAAAGTGTCTGTGAATATAATTTGGCATGTAACAGTTCAAGTGGTTATCTGCATTGGCTTTTGCATAATATCTACTGCCATATATTTTTTCATCACTCCTATCTGTCTAGAAATAATTTGATTTTTGCTACTCCTATGGTTAAATGAAAGATTTTCAGAAGGGAAAATTGTAGGAATTCTGAACTGATGGATGTCTTTATTTCTTAAAATGAACTACTATTTTTTTATCTGGTACACAATAGACTTAGTGTAACTTCTGAAACTTCTGTCTTAGAAGTTAGGGTAATTGGACAGTGCTCTCCACTCTTCTATAGGCATTTGTTGAGATGCAAGCTCCTTCAGGAGTTTGATGTTGTGTTATTATGTGCCTTTTATTTAGCTCAAGTCAAACCATTTGAGACAGTGTGAGGGGTGGCCGGGTACATTTTAAAGAGTGGATATATGTTGAAAAATGAAAACAATAGGGTAACCTGAGATGAACTTTTGAGGCAGGGGGGATTGGTGGTGTGGGCTTATTTTGTTGTTGTTGTATTTCTTTCAGAACATAGTGCACTGGAAAATCCTTTCTCAAATACTGTCAAACCTACCATGCTTACTGTATACCCTAGTATATGAAATTTGAGAGTCACTTTGAAAAGATAAATTTTAGAGAAATATTTTTAATTTGCTGGAATTTTGACATATGACTAAACCAGGATGAACGTAATGTAGGCAGCAAGAAACATGGATAGCGATATAAAGCCTATTGGACTCCATGATATACCCTTTATACACATTTATATGCAGCAGCTGAAGAAACATAGTTATACACATTAACAGTAAGATTTTGTCAAAGACATGCTGGCTATATGTGCAGAAGGGATAAGAAGTGCTCTTATTTGATCTATGATTTTGATCTATTTCTATGCTTGTTTTCTTTGCAAGATTTCTAGATTTATTAATTTTTGAGTGTCATCCACTGTGGTTTATTACTTACTCTGCTATTTGCCTTTGCCATCTTCTTGTTAGCTTCCACATTCAACAGTTACCTGTCTCGGATGCTGTCAGGCTGATCCATGATAATGAATTTCTTTCACTTATTCTCTGGGAAAAGTTTTACGCTGGGACAACTATGGAAATTGTGAATGACATAAAATACAATTCTCTCATGATATTCTAAATTCTCTCTTATTAACTAATTAGCTGACTAAGCAACACTTGTCACTATCTTTCAGTAAAGCTAATTAAATTCACTAGAACAATTTTTTTGGTGAATATTAATAGTAGAGATTAAGGGTTGGGGTTTTTTTTCTGTTGTTTTAAGAGGAATTTATATAATTCCATTATCTTCTATGCTTTTGGAACGTATGTAGGTACTTATATTGGTTTACCTGCTTTGCCCACCAGAACCAAATGAGCAGCTCTACCAAGCTGTCTAATTCAGGACAGACCTAAACAATCTATGCTATTTGGGGATTATGCCTGACCATTTAAAGCTTATATTCAGTCCAGAGTAGGAATTCAATTATCTGTATTGCCTATGAGGATATTTCATTTCTTTGGAAGTAAAAGAAAACACACAGATTAAACAATAAAACCATGCAGGGAATAATCCAATAAATTCAATATACTGGCAATGACATAATTTCCAGTAATGCATAGTCATATTATAGCACATCACACTAAGAGTTCCATCCTCATGAACACACAGGATACTTACATAAAAAAACCTGTCCTTTAGCTGTAATGACTGAACATTGCTAGTCGTGTTACATCTATATTCTAGCATTGTGTAAGATAATTTGGTGATGCCTGTGATTCTTAGGCAATACATGAGATTCTCATATGCCAAGAATTATTTACATTGATGCTTAGTCCTTCCTGTCTTTGTGCCAAGCACTAACCTACTGTCATTACCTTAAGAATACTTTTAGTTTTCTCCCTCAACATTTTCGTATCCAGGTCTTCCTTCATACTACAACCATATTTTCTGACACCTTCTGGCTCCCAACTTACCTATCTGTCACTAGATGTCCAAATATCTAACTGAGGGCACGCATAACTCTATTCTTTTAGGCTAATTCCTTTTTTTGTTTCTTGCTTCATTCTGTGCCAGTTTTTGACAAAGTGATTAACATCTGCTTGCTAAAGCAGCAAAATTCAGTGGGTTTGGAAATGAGAAATGCACCACCACTGCTCTTTTAGGTACAACAGTTGGGTGAATCTGTGTTTCCACAGACAATGCATTTTCATTAAGTCTACTAAGTTTGTCTTCTCTCTAAGCCATCAGGCACACGGTAAAGACTGTGCTTGGTGTGTTCCATATGAGGGACATATGGAACACACCAGGCATTTTTGGCTTGGGTGACAACCATTTCAACAGAATAAATAAGATGACAAGGTAAAGCTAACTTTGTCCATGTTTGTAGCAAAAGGCCTAACAGCAGAAAAAAAATAAAGGAAAAAAAAAAAAGAAATAGCATTGAGACAAGGTACAAGTACTGTCCTTTAAAGTTTATGCAGAAAACTGATTGGAAATATTGAGATTTGTCATGGTAAAATGATGAATTCTCTGAAATTTCTTAACTCTAAGATTAGCTTTGGAAGACATAAGAGCTTGAAAAGGTGTGTGAGAAAGAAACAGAAATCAACATATTTTGTACTGCTGTGTCTGTCTCAACAGTTATATCTTTATTGAAGATTATGTTTGGATCAGATGCACACTTCTGAAGTGAACTTTCTAATTGTCCCTGTGTACTACAATTTGGTTCATGCTGACAAGCTGTCTTGGAGAGTGCAAAGCAATTTCTTTCTGATTAAATTAAGCTGGAAGATGCACTCCAGGAACACATGTAAAGCACTGTAACTGCTAATGAGCATTCATTCCAATAAAACATACACCTTTTTTTTTTCCTTTGGTTTAGAGTGGTTTGGGTGTTTTGGTGTTTTTTTTCTTTGTTTGCTTCCTGTCTTATAGGGGGCAAGTGTGCGTGGTGACTACCTTCAATAGAAAGGGAAAAGTTTTTAAAATTTTGACTAAGCCAGGGTGAGTCTTTTTTTCTACTATACTTTAAACTGAGGTGCAAATTTAAAACAAAGGGCTAGAGCTTCAGGAAAGACTGTCGTGCTTACCCAGACATACAGAAAAACAGAGCTACAGGATAAAATATACAGTATTATAAACAAAGAACAAAAATTACATAAAAGCACATCAAACACAAATAAGAAGTAAAATGGAGAGAATCTTGAGAAAGGTGTCCTTGCACTAGATCTACCAAATCTGATTTGTTTATTCTATTGGTGGGAGAAAAATTATGGCAAAGAAAAAAGATAGTCCCCAGGTCACAAAGTATATTAGTAAAAGCATAGCATCCCATTTTCCTTTTAGAGGATGCTATTTTTCCTTATCTATTCTTCTGCATCTCTCTCAGATCATAAATGTATTACTTAAATGTCATTTTTTGACACTTGATATCTCAAAAGCACAAATAGTTTTGAAAGAGCATCTTGAGATACCATATCAAGTAGATAATTTTCACAAATTGGAAACTGGCCAAAAATTGTTGTCAGCATATTGACAAGACTGGCTCGTGTAAGTGTGAGACTCAGAATAAGAATTAAAAAAATGCTGGAGAAATGTGATTTAGCTCACATGCTGAACTGATCTGTTACCTGCATGTAAGAATGAATCAAAAGTCCTGAATCATATGCTCAACATAAGTCATATTTTTAAAATTGACCTTTTTATACTGCTTATGCCAAGCACAGGAAACTTCCCAGCTGTGACAATGACTTTAATTTTTTTGACCTTTATTTCATCGATAAAAAGATGAAATCTGGAAAGCTAGGATGATTTAAAGTTAAAATATTTGTTTTGTTTCAATACTGCATTTTTTAAAGGTTGCTTCAAAGTTAACATGAATATTTATTTAGTAAGGACACTTTTCCATGACCACCCCATTACAAACGTAATTAGAATTCAGATGCATTTTTTTCTATTGACTTTATTCTACCATAAATCTCTCGTCTTGAATAAATACAAGATTGAAATGATACAAATGTTACAAGCACGGTACTGAAACACAAGAACTACTGATTTCTCACCTCTGAGTTTTTGAGAAGCTGCCTGAAGTCAGATTTTAAAAAAGTGTTCAGGCACCAAAAAATCCATGTTCTGTCAAAAGTAATTTTCAAAGCAGCTGTGGTGATTTAGAAATTTTACTTTCTTTTAAACTGCCTTGAGCTATATATCGTAGGTGCTTTTGCAAATGCTACCAAGAAAGGGGTAGAGGACAAAGCATTTGTTCCTGGTACGTTGTGCTATTTTAGGAATCTGAACTTAGCTCACTTCTAGAGACTAATGTAGCAGCTTTAGTCCTTCTGGGGCAGAAATGATACCATCAATCGAAATAAGCAGTGTGCACCTCAGCTGCAGGTAGTAGTAAACAGCAGAACTTCTGTCTGGCGGGTAAATAAATTCCTTTAAATTGCTGATAACTGTGGACTACTACTCTAGACTGAAAAATACACTGACAAAGACATAGAGACTGCATCATCTCATCTCAGCTTTATGTGCCTAAGTATACTGGAAAAGACAGTCATTTGTTTTTCAAACATCCCAATTCAGTTGTTTACAAACAGACATCATAAACCGGAAATCTGGGAGCTACTTTGAGATACGTATTTTTGAAAAGTCCATCTAATTTCCTTTCTGTGTGAGGTGTGAGTGTTTCTGTTGCACAGCAGCCACCACTCGCAGTGCTGTTAATGAGTGTTTGCTGAAGCTGCTGAAATTCACATACAACAAAAAGATTTTTGTGATAAAGATGTCTTTCTCGAAAATATGAAGGGGCTGTGTGTGCCTGTGCATATATGTGCATGTATTTACATATTCAGTGGTAACTGTGATATATAAATATGTATCTATATGTTTCTATATATGTATGTACATATGAAAACATGTATATATCAACTCTAGATAGCAGTGTACATCACTAAATACTAATTCAAAAAGTCTAATGTAGGAAGACATTACTTTGCCCAAAGATTGAGGAGAAAATATTAATTTTCCTAGAGTTGTTTCTGATAGTCAATTTGTATTCATGCGAGTGCATGAGGCTAATGGTAAAAATACCCCACAACACATGCTAATATCACATGCTCTCAAATACTTAATATAGAGTTTAAAAAGGTCAGGATGTTATAATTGCATATGAGCAAGTTTGTTTTGATTAGCAGTAGTAGGAAGGTTATTTCCTTTGGGTTTGAAACAGAGCAACACAAGTTCTTATGTAAGCTTAGTAAGCTAGGCCTGTCTGAATGCCCTCTGTCTTATAGGTATTGCAATAAAGTACAAAAAATATGTTGGTGTTCTGGCAGACGATGGCCTGTGAATTGTTTCACACACTTCATGATCTTTATTAATGCCTAATTTTTTAGCTTTAGGTAAAGATAGAACTTTAGAATAATTTTGTGCATTATTCATACCCTAAGAAGAAAACTTGACAGTACTTCCAGTTGCAAAGAGGGAGACATCCACAACTACTGTATGGAACTTGCTGGTTTTCTCACTGTGCACTTATGAAAGCCATTCATTTTAGTCTACTGGCTTCAGAGGTAGAGGATAGTGCTTCAAGGGATACAGGTCACATTAAGTCATAGGTTGACTTCCTATCACAACAAAATTGGGCAATTGGTGGGAGAACATGCCCAGCTTATTTCTGGTCCATATGTCCAGTAGGCAAGTAGAAGGAGAGCAGAGTGGAGAAAATATGCTGGGGGGTATTTGATTTTGATCAATACAGGATGAGCTGCATAGCTGGGTTTAGGTGCTGAGGAGCACTTCCAGATTCATCATCTCAGATGTACTGAAACATGATTGAGTTTTATAGTGAGACTCCTTAATGCTCTACTTAAGGTCTAAGTTGGGCACTCAGATTTTCTGTGCAGACCACAGGAGAGAACAGAAGCCTTAAGAAGATATAGCAGGAATGGCATAGTGACTGAGGAGCTACCCATAGCTTTTTCTTCAGAATACCTTTCCTCTCAACTACTTTATCAGACTGAATTGTATTTGCAGATCTATCTTTAATCTTACAATCTTGGATATCTTTAAAAGTGTCAGTGCAGTTTCATGGACCAATTGATTATTGGCTGATTGAAAACGTGTATTCCCAGCAGTAGTTATTTAAGTGACTTCAGAATGTATTGACTTTTTTGACTTTGGTGGTAGCTTGAATGAGAAATTTTACATATTTGAAACATTATTTTATTCCTCTAAATATCTGATAAATGTCAAAGATCTTTTGTGTATCTATTTTTTCTCTGAAAAGACAAAAAGTCAGATTTTCCTAATTACTCAATGAGAACAAAAGTATTAACTCCAATACCTTCTTGATTATTTACAGAAAATATTTTGAAGTATTCCAAAAGCTGTTCAAAAGTGTGCTTTTTGATCAGGAAGGGGTAGGTGAGAGCAACGTTTTACTTAACTGTGAAGTTAAAGCAGCAAATTCTGAGAATGAATTTTCGGTCCTGAAATGCCCATGATTTTACCTATTAACATGAAAGGGAATATTTAAGTTTGAATGCTTAAAAAAATAGTCATAACAAAATTTTAAAATTTTATTTAAAAATTTCAATTATAAAAATATAAATGAAAAAGACTAAAAATAAAGAACTTACATTTACTTTTTTTTTTAACAGCACTTCTGAATACAACTTTTAGAGGTATTTAAATTAAATACTACTACAGTGAATTGTTAAATTCCCTTGAGATGTGTTAATGGATGTTCCAATTTAAAACCAAGAAATAATCACCAAAACCAACTTCTGCTTTCATTTAGTCAAAAAAAAAAAAAACCTAAACCCAAAACACCCCCACCTACAACCATCACCATAACAATTAATATGTAATTATAGTTTTAGCACAGTTTTTAGCCATGTCAAGTTTTGTGGTTACAATTTCTATGCTATTTCTCAATTCAAGAGTTCATTAATATATTTTTCTGTGTTTATAATCTGCTCTGTGTGTCATTTTCAGATTTTTCTCTCTTACCACCTGAATATTAGCAACACTAACAGATATAATTTTCCAATAGAACATATTTTGAAGCACTATCATGTGGTTTCCTAGAAAGATAATGCTGAAAAAGTATAACATACTTTGCATATGAATTCTCCCAGACACTGCAACTCTGATTCAGGTCCTGTGAATTCTGTGAACACATGTTTTGTTAGAAAGTCTATCTGAATCCCTGGCTGTCATGGCTCTACTATTTCAGACGTCGGATTGGCATAAGGCTAATCTAGTACAGGCCTCCAAATATAGATGTGGTGAGCAGCCAAGACTGGGAAATCACAGTGTTCCTGGCATGACTTCCATTAAAAATCAGGTGGTAAAGGAATATGCTATTGCCCACATGAAAAATTGTAATTTTGAAAAGTTTGGCTATTGCTGACCTGGATAATATTTGCAGCAGGAGTATCTGGCAAAACTTTGGCACATATTCTTTACATATGAAATATTCTCAATTTTCTTCAAGTTTCCTTCTAAACTGTTTTCTTATGTACTTAAAATAATTTTCTGGTTCCAAAAACAGGCCATGTCTTTTCTTCCTACCTCAAAAAATACTAATCCTGAATACTATTATTTTTAAATTGTCATACTAAAATGAATACATATATAGCACTTTTAAACCTTGTGGCTCAAAGAACTTTATAAATATCATCATCAGTTTCCTCATTTTACCCTGGAGCACAGTGACACTGAAAGTAGCCAAAGTAGGTTTTTGTGAAGACCTGATTCAAAATTCAAGACATTAACAATTCATTGTGTTTTTAATGAGATACTCTACAATAGCAGTTAAAAATAGGTCTTAATGCCCATGACTCAATCTCATCAAAAGAAAGCAGCTGCTACATCACAGTCCTGACAGTAAGGGCCAGAATTCACTAGCCTTTAAAAACATCAATGCTATGGACTGGCAACTGTGTGGAAATATTCATAGGGTGGTTTTTTTTTTTTTTTTGGTTTGGGTTGGGTTGGGGTTTTTGTTCTTTTTTTTACTGAACCCAGAGGGTTGTCTTTAAATATACTTTTGCTCACGTTCATCACTAAAGCCATGGAATTAAACTTAAAGCCCCAGACAATGCTTTGAAAGTATACTTTTAGAGTTCTGACAGACTGAACTGTCTTAGAAAGAGTGATTAATGGTGAGCATTTAAAATCTTCAAAAATGTATCAGTACCTTTTTATTTCAAACTTCTTTTTGGTACCTAAATTCTTCACTGTAGTGCAGAATGATAGTATTAGATGGACTAAAGGGTCTCTCTGATGGCCTGCTTTTCTGCTAGCTTGCCTTTTCAGCAAGAAAAGGCTTTCTGCTTGAAATCTTCTGATCTAAAAGACTAGAACTTACTTCAGGGAACTGGACAGACAGCTATGTGGTGCTAGTTGGATCCTGTTTCCTTCGCTGCCACTTTTCACTGACTACAGCAGACAAGAGTTAAATGAGTACACCAAAATGCAACACAAGTTATTATTACCTGACACCTAAACATCAAATGAATATCTTCCTTTGTGGTTTGTTCTAAGTAGAGAAAAGGAAAACAATAGCAGATTTGAGGGCTATCCCTGTGCCTTTCTGTGTTTATGTTACAGCTCAGCAGCAGACATGAGGTTGCTGTCCTTTCCTGTGCTGAGGATCAGAGAACCTCATGATGAATTCAAACAGACTGTTGAAAGGCAGTAATGCAAAGTTCAATTTTTAGGCAACATTTGTCTCCCAGAAGTGATATTTAGAAACTGAGTGACCAGGGCTCTTTAGGGCCCATGGGGTGTACTCTAAAGTCTTACAGACACTTGCCTACACAAAGACTTGCAATTAGAACCTACTTTGTCATTACAATCTACAACTACACAAGAACAATGGTCCAAAATTTTTCCCCATGGCTTATGCTTTTCTTTGTTCATTGCTACAGTACTGCTGTCTATATGGTGTATAATCAACTGTACAAAGACTCAATTCTCTACAAAGTCTGGTGGTAAGACAGTTCTTAGAGGGAAAATGTGTTCAAGGTTTCGCATTTAATCAAGTATAATTTCACATAAAATACTATCTAGGAGCTGAAATGAGGGATGCTAGAGAACAGTAGAAAAAGTGCATATGTCCTTTCTCTTCCCAACCCAGGACTCTCTTTTAAGCCAGGAGAAAGTACAGCAGAATGCTGCAATAACCATCTTAAATAGGTTTCTACCCAGACTCATATACCCATGCATAGACACAAAATGCACTGGCAACATCTCTAGCTTATTTCTGTTCCATGCCTAATTCTCCTAATTAACATGATCAGTGATAGGAAACAGTTAGCTAAATGAACGGTCTCACTCTTTATAATGAAGCTAGCTTTGCACTTGTGAGCTTTTTGCCATTAGTCTGTTGGAATGATTCTCCAATTCATAATCTCTGCCTGGAATTGGTCCACACAAAACATAGAGCTGGATTCAAATGTCACTATGAGTACTGTTTGGGAATTTTCATGTTATCAGACTTCAGAGCTGGAAGTGGAGCTTTCCAGACTTATTCTTTAAAACAAAAGATGAATAAGCTATAATGGCATTGGATATGTGCGGGGTCACACTTACTTGTTGTTACAGGCCAGGAAGGTATGATTATAGATTAATTCTGGATGTTTGGGGAGAGACTTGTCTAGGCTGATGGGTAACTAAAAAGCTGGAATCTGTCCCAGTTAACAGGGAAGAGACAGCTTTGTCAGCTCCAAACTACTTTCTTTATAGCCCTATTCAAACATACATAAAATAATTCATTAGCATAATTGCAAAAAATATTATTTCCCCAAAAGACTAACAAAAATCATTTTATATGTTCTAAAACTCTGGGTTTTTTTTAAATTCTGTCATTGTATGCTTTGTCTTTCCTCAAACTTCATAATCAACTATTTTTTTATGATGTGATAACAGAAAATGTGAAACAAAAGGACTTTGTTCTTACATGGAAGCAAAACATAATTTTCAGTCTTGGTGTTCGATTTATTCTGTGATCATAGAATCACAGAATCATAGGATAAGTTGAGTTGGAAGGGACCCATCAGGATCACTGAGCCCAACAGACACCCCAAGAACCCCACCATGTGCTTGGCAGTACAAGCGCTTCTTGTACTCAGACAAGCTTGGTGCTGAGACCACTTCCTTGGGGAGCTTGTTCCATTGCCCAGCCACCCTCTGGGTGAAGAATCTTTTCCTGATATCAAACCCAAACCTGTCCCAACTCAGCTTCATACTGTTTCCTTGAGTCCTGTCACTGGTCATGAGACAGAAGAGATCTGTACCTCCTCCTCTGCTTCCCCTCATGAGGATGTTGAGGACTGCAATGAGGTTTCCCCTCAGTCTCCTCTTCTCCAGGCTGAACAGACCAAGTGACCTCACCTTCCCCTTCAGACCCTTCTCCATCCTTGTGGCCCTCCTTTGGACACTCTCTAAGAGCTTAATGTCTTTTTTGTGTTGTGGCACCCAAAACTGTCCCCAGCACTCGGGGTGAAGCCGCCCCAGTGCAGAGCAGAG
>QWTY01018688.1:14589-26396 GCA_008033365.1 Pseudorectes ferrugineus | reverse complement strand
CTGCACGGACCCAAGGGCTTTTGTGCTCCTCACCCCACCAGCGAGGGGCTGGGGGTGCACGAGGAGCTGGGAGGGGACACAGCAGGGACAGCTGACCCCAAGTGACCCAAGGGATGCCCCAGACCATATGGCATCCTGCTCAGCAATACAGAGGGGAAAGGCTGGCTGGGGTTCACTGCTCAAGGATTGGCTGGACATGAGGCAGTGGGGAGTGAGCAATTGTTTACATTTGCATCACTTCTCTTTCTTGGAGCTTATTTCTCTATCTTTGTTATTTTCCTTTCCATTACAATTTGCTGTTGTTGTTTTTGTTACAATATTTCAATTACCAAATTATTCTTATCTCAACCCATGAGTTTTCTCAGGTTTACCCTCCTGATTCTCTTCTCCCCATCCTGTTGGAGTGGGGTGTGGGGCTTCGTTGCCAGCTGCAGTCAAACCACAGCAGTGTATTTATAAATTGTGAAAGCTTTTCCTTGCAAGGCCATTCTATAATCTTGATGCATTCTTAGATGATGTCTTTTCAGCGCCGTTTCCACTGCAGACTTCCTAGTGTTCAACACTATTCACTGTGAGCAGTATGAAATGAGAATTTCTAGACTGTTGATGAAGATAAAAACAGTAGATGAGGGTTTATTTGTATTTTCATTAAAAAAAACCAGCCTCAAGCTATGCACAAATAGCTCAGTCTGACTGCGCAAGCTGAAAAAAGGCAGAAATTGCTCCAAGCACTACAGACTTAATATTCCAACGAGGTTAAATTTGTTTTCCAGTGGCACCTTGCTCCTCTTTCTCCCCCATCATGACCTCTTTTTCCTAAATACACCCTTTGAAAATTTGCAGTATCTTCTGATATGCTTTATAACCTATTCCTATTAGCAAAACCTGATATGTGTAAAAGACACATATGTTAAGTCGCAGCAACGTGAAGTAAGTGATGAATTCTCAGTGTGTCCTGCACGATTCTCAGTACAGGAGTAACCACTGTGATCTGAATATGTCTTTTCCATATGCAACTTAAAAAAAAAAATATATATTTTCTTTATTTGCTAATGGGAATCCCATTAAACACAATAACCCAGGTCTGAAAAAAACACAATCCAAATCATAACTGAGCAAACAAGTTACAATATAAAAAAAATTACATGCAACTAAAATTACATGCAATCGAAATTATCTCTGAGTATAAGGCTACAAATATGACTTCTGCTTTACCTTCCTTGCTTTTATCTATGTGTTCAGCTCTTTTCTCTTGCTTTCTTTTCTCCCAGTGGAAGGAGAGACTGAAATATAGCTTTGCTTTAGATAGCACATCAGTAAGTGTAATAATAATATATTTTTGTTTAGCTAACAGCTTTTGTTCAGAACAAGCTAACTAAAATTGAAGGAAAACAAAGGAATGCAACATATCACAAAAGTTTACAGAAACATCCCAAATTGTTCATGATTTAACATTACCCTTGTCAGAAAAACATATTAGATTGTTCTTTTTCATCTCTGGATTTCACTTACAAAGTAAGCACAGCGAGCAGCAACGTTCCCTAGATTAAATACTTGTGATGGATAAGAGGAGCAAGTACATACTTTATGTTTCTGATATGTGCCTCCCTCCACCCGCCTATCAATCTAAATGTACTCCACATTATTCTCCACTCAGAACACTCCTCACCAGTACAAGCTATCATCCCTGCTGAACAGTTCTGCAGTAGCACTAATAAATTTCCCAATGATGCTTTTATTGGCCGTTCCATGCATCAGAAACATATATTTATTTCGAAAAAGTCCAGATCAGAAAGGAGCATAAAAGCAGAAAGCCTTCAGAGCGCACTTGAGGATGAAGTGTACTCCTCAGATCAGTGAGAGGAGATGGAGTCTCTTGTCCCCAGGTCCCCCCAGGACCAGCTCCTGCCCTTAGTGAATGGATATTCCCATTCCAAACAGCACTGGCACCTCTGGCACTGTCAGGGCCAGAACCAAAGCCTGACCATTCCAGAGGTGACTCTGCCACGCCAGGTTTCAGGCACAGCAGTGGCAGGGCAGTGCCAGGAGCTCACTGCATTCCTGGTTCCTCCTCAGAATGAAAAGCTCCAGGTACATTGATTAGCAAAGTTACCAGCAGGAAAAAAGAACTCTTCTAAGAAGCTGTTCCTTCTTCACATAGGTATAAATGGTAAGAGGAGAATAATATTCAGTGTGATTTTTCATGCAGATATTCTCTTAGAAATTGGTTCATTATAGTACCACAGTTAAAGTAATAATCTTTCCTTCCAGGAAACCTACATGTAGCAAAAAAACCCTGTATGTTTTGTGAAGGGGTTTGTAGGTATTATAGTAACTACACTTGACTAAAGTTACAGTATTAAAATACCTTCCTTTGACTGAAGCAGAAATAAGCCAAACTATTCTGAAATTCAAATTCAGTAAATTTTATGTAACAGCAATTAAGGCAAAAAAAATTCTTCTGGATTTAAATTGCTAGAAATAAGCCAATTTTCCTTCCATAGTATTCTGGAATGAGAGCAATGTATTAACTGATGCGTTCTCACCACAAGCACAATTGCAGAAACTGACCTAAGAAGTTACGTGTGGGATTAGGAAAAAAAAATTGATATATTCTTCCATTACCAGGAAATTTTTTTGCAAATGCCAGGGAACAGTTTCATGTCTCCCAGTCTCGTCAGGAAAACTTCTGAAAGAAGACCAGAATTCATTTTCACACAAAAATAAAATGTAGGAACAATCATTCCAGATTAGATCAAAACTTCAACTTTTCAAATATGTTATTGTAATTCAGATTAACTCTCTTAACTTTTCCTGATCAGAAGAGCACTTTCTTTCCAAAATAAATTTAATGGTATACTGCTAAGTGAGTTCTTTCATTAAAATAATTTTCAAAGACAGAATGATTATGAATTCAGCATAATCTCCCTTTTTTTTTGCCTCAGAAAATAAGCAAAACTTTAGATTTTTTTTCAACTAAGCAAAATTTTAGAATTTTTTTCAACTTTATAAAATTTAATAACTAGCATTGCTTTCTGCTGGTTTGAAAATATCAAGGAAATAATGTCAAAATGCAGAATGAACAGTATCTTTTATAGAGATGTGGAAGTAGGGAGAGAGCAAGCCACTTGACCATATACAAATTCATTAGTTTGGGGAAAGTGAAACATTCATGTTCAGGCAATGGGTGACTTTTGTGGATTCATTCCCAAAGTCAGAACCAGAAGAAAGATACAGCAAAAGATAGAAACACTGTATAGTAGAGGGAAATATAAACTAGAATTACAGTCAGTAAAATACAATATAGTACCATGAAATCACTCAATCTTCACCTCTTGATACCGTAGATATCTAGAGGATGTGTGATGGATTGGTGGTGTAATGGCACTTGTACACTGTGAAAATGCAGATCTATATCTGGAGACCTCATCTATCCTTCTGCAAACTCAGTACTTCAAGGATTGGCACTGCATTCTCAAAGCAAACCCCTGATGGCAAGAAAGGTGGCCAGAGTCAGGCAAAAACCGTGATTGGATCTAATCAAAGACCATGCAAACATGTGGATAACTCCTGTGTAAGTACAGGACATCCTTGTTTTGCTTCCTCTTTAATTTTGCTAGTTCTTTGTTTGAGATGTAGCCACGGCCAGGTTGGACAGGGCTTGGAGCAACCTGGTCTAGTGGAAGGTGTCCCTGCCCATGGCAGGGGGTTGGAACGAGATGATCTTGAAGGCCCCATCCAACACAAAAAAATGTTGTGACTCATGATTCTGGGAAGGAAAGAACTGCTTGTTTTCTGAGAAACAGGCACACAAAGAGCACATTTCACTTATGAGACTTCGCTGTGTTAAACACAACTCCATTGCTGTGCTTCTGTGTCAACAAAAAGAGAAAACTCTTTGCAGCAAAACTGAAATTTTGAACAGTGTCTCAGGAGCACCATCATCCTCTTTTGGGGGTAAAGAATCCAACCCCATTTTTGTTAAATATTTATCAGAATCTTTGCATAGCGGTGGAAATGTACAGAAAGCCATAAGGTATTAGTTGTTACTGAGCTAGCCCTGGATTTCTCTGCATGGAGAAGCAGTCCAACAGCAAATGCTCGTGTCCTTGACAGCCCAGAATTTCCAGTGGAGCTCCCAAGAGTGTGGATGGCTCCTCTCTGTCCTCTGTGAGATACAAATCTGCTAATATTTGCCTAGTAATGTACTCCTTAGTAGCTTAGGAGGCTTGGTTCATGCAGTCCCCTGTGGGCACTTCCACTCCAGAGACAGATGTTTAATTTTAAGGATATATATCCTCTTTCTGCAATAGAAGTTACCATTAAAAATCCTATGTGGATTTTAGCTAGGGAATTCAACTAGTGCCTTTTTTCAATTCATGGCCATGTCCCATATATAAAATGTCACATATCAATTGCCCAAACAATAAGCTTGTATAATTTTGTGTTAAGATAAAATTATATTGCCAATAGTTACAGTTTTTCTTCTCATGAAAGAGCTGTTGACACCAACGGCTGTGCAAATTAGAAGTGACAGCCACAACAAATGTTCCACATTTGAGTACCACAAAAGCATGCAGACAAAAAAATTGGGTTGATGTGGCCAACAATGCCACCTGAAGTGTGCCTATATCACTTGTGTATGTTTTTACCTCCCCAGTGTGACTGCACCATGTCTGTCCTGAGCTTTAGCGCTCATGTTGACAATTCCAGAATTTTAACAAATTGTGAACTTAACAACAAATTCTCTTCCTCATCTCTTTTGATCACTGTACAGTGACATAAAGTCAAAATGAGCTACAAACCTCTTAAAGTCTTTGAGTGATCTGTAATCAGATAAGACTCTACTTAGAGTATCCAGTATTGTGATCAAACAGGAAATTTTTTTGATATCCAATCCCAAGGGCAAACTCAGGAAGGAAAGTCTGGGGGGTGCTTGTTTTAATGTCTGGGGTTCAAGAACTGCACACAATTATTTCTGGGGAATACATGAGCTCTTGGTTTGGCCTTTCATCATCTTACTTTTAGGTGGCCAGTGTCTCTTGGAAACACCATAAAGCTCATACATACTAGAGCCTTTTAATCAAGTAAACTTTAAAGTAAGAAATATGACGGTTCATGGCTATTCAAATAACATGCATTCTTGTCTACATTTATGTGAGCATTCATTATAAATTTTCTCTCTATTATTATGTAAAATGATAACAAAGGAGAATTTTATTTACAATCCTGCTTCTTAATTCATTTACCCAAAAGAAATCACATAACTCATCTGTAAGTCCAGCAAATTAAAATCCCATAGGGCACCTAGCTCTATGGAAAGAGTTAGAATATTTTGCTTTAAGTAAGAATACTAGCAAGATCTAAAAAAATATTGCAATAACACCGCATGCTTTAGGCTCCACCTTCTTATTGTTATTATTCTAACATTATCGCTATGCAACATTTGAAGTTCATTAGCAAGAATATTTATTCTGGAGTCAGGCACGTTGGTATTATAATAAGAACTCAATTTCATATATCCCAGAACAATAATTAGATTTGTAAAAAACAAATATGTAGACAACGTTCGAAAGCATTTATTGTGCAGTTATCTTTTATGACTATTCAGATATTTACTTCAACAAGCTTCACACACACTAACTCAGCACAGTGTCAGAGAATATGGGACACGTGTTGATAAGTCACTCTGGGGATCATCTCATTTGTCCCCATTTGTTATGAAACACAGAGTTGTGAATCTGCACTGAAGTCCCTGACTCTACTGCACCAACTGACCATACAGTTTTGATCATATCACAGTAATCACAGAGAAAAGGTGAGATTCAGGATATATTCCATAAGGTAAGTGATTGCAGAGGACAGCTTTCAGAGCAATGTTAGTATTTATACATTCAATAAGGTTTCTGTATGTATATGAATATAATACATCATTAATACTTCCTTCACAAATAGAGGTTGATAGTATGGTTATCATGTTCCCAAAAACCTGAATACATCAGTGCTTTTAAGGAACATTACCTGGATTTTACATTCTGTGTTTTTAAGGAACATTACCTGGGTTTTACATTCAGGTTCTATTCCCATTTGTGAATTACCCTTACAAATATATCAAAAAACTGCCTGAGTACATTTGGAAGAATACAAATGAAATGCCTTTGTTGCAATATTGATGTATCTTCCCGAATTTGGACAGAGCACTTAAATGAGATTCATCATGTATTTACGTGGTATGTTTGTCCATGATTTCCACACAGCTGGTTTCAGCAACATATTAATGATTCATCTAATGCTTCATTAATACGTTTCTCAATGTTAAAATGCTTTGCAAACATTTCAGACCAGAGATTCTTTGCCAAGAACCTGTTTTGAGGAGTCTTTCAGGTACGAGCTGTGGCTGTGACGCGCGGTCGCTGCCCACATCCCACCACACAGCTTTTACCACGGGACTGGATAACAGGCACACACCGAGTGAACCCATCTCTAGTGAACCCATCTCTGACCTACATAGCAGGGAGCCAGCCCAGGGCATGTGAATGCAGCCATTCCTTGAAATTCCCAGAAAACAAGACATTTATTCAGAAGTTTGTCATAAAAGTGAACAAAAGGGATCTGAGGATGAATGACTCAAAAAGACATTCAGAAAAAAAAACCTCCACAGAGTTCACAAGACAAATGTTCTGTATTTCTGACCTGTTTTACCAGTCACAGACCGGTCTGTGATGCAGCAGCCCAGCTATTCCCTCAGGAAAGGAAAACCCATTGCTTCTGAGTCATGGATTAGGAGAGGAAATTCATAAGCAAAGAAGATTGCATACTGGCAATATGGAAGAAATGAAAATTGCTAAAAAACAAGCTGAATGATATGATGAGTGAAAATGTTCCCAGGAACACGAAGAGAACAGGAGAGGAAGGAAGCTGTTTTGCATTAAAGTAATCCGAGAGAAACAGGTATATGGGTGTTTTAAGGCCCTGGGACAGAAACAGCTTCACTGTGTAAGAAAGCAAAGCTCCAGTTTGAGGAATTTGCCCAGAGTACCACCCAGAAGGTTCAAACAAAACCTTGTGTCCAGAAAGAAGGGAACAAAAAGGGCCAGTTTGCTAAGTGGAGGGAAGGAAAATGAACTGTTCTTGCTATCAGTAACTGGGCAGAACTGCCTTGTTCTTTTGCTGGTCAGAAAATAAACCCAGGCGATATTACACAAAACACACCACGGTGCCCACTCTCCTGCCTGGCTGGAGACAACAAATGTCTATATCAGTGTGGCCCAGAAGGAGAAAAAACGCCAAGACCATACCCAAATTCTCTCTTTTTTCAAAAATTAAGAAACTAATAAAAGAGAGTGAAAAAACTACACAGAAATATACAAGCACCGAAATTGGAATGACTGGTTTATCTCCCCTCTAGGAAAGCAGCACAAAAAGTCTCAAATTTCAAAGACCACATAGCTAATTCTTTTCCAGTTTAGTGCCCAAAAGAAAAATAAAGAACCCCCAAACCCTCAGTTCCATGAAACAAAACTGCAGTATTTTTTTGCTTTTCTTCTTGAGAGTGCAAAAACAAAACCCAAAGAAGCTGAAACCTAATTGTGGTACCACCTTTCTGGGGTTTCCCCAGTAAGATAACATAGAGAAAAGCAGATAATAAAATCATTCCAGATGTCTGTTATGAACAGACAGACAAATAATCCACCTTAAGGAGAGACTGACATCAAGCCCACTTCACAACAACCACTGTATGGTGGCAGGAGTGAGCAGGATGTATGGATTTAAACTCTGAAATAAGAGAAGGGAACTGAGTTTCAGTTTTGCACCCCAAAAAGACAGTGCATAAAATAGAGATGCCTTTGTCACCAGTTTCTAAAAGCACGATGTTCTATTGTAACTACAACAAAAAATTTAATTTGTCCTGAAATTAAATTTTACAGGCTATCATTTTAACAAGAAAATTAGATTATATTGAAGGTTAAACTAAAAGATTCCTTTCTCTTCAATACAAGCTTAAAATGAAAATTTAATTACAGTGATAAATACTCTCTAATATACATTTTTGTTTAGCTATATTGCTGTATTTTTGATCCATCAGCTGTAAGAATGAACTAATATAACTAGAATTTTTGAAAAGTGTTTTATCTGATGGATCACTACCTGGTATAGACTTTAATATATTATTACAGTATTTTATGCTTTGTAAGAATGCTTATTCTGCTTAAAAGATACAGCACAGGACTGACTTCACTAAGTGATATTTTTAAGAATTCATGTGCCTGATACTTGATTAACTGAGATGTATCTCACTCCTGTTTTCAGACTCTTAAATTAAAAGGTTTTCCACCACCTCAGGTGCACTGTTTCCAGAATGCAACAGCCCATTAGGAAAATGTAAAACTCTTCTGTCTTATAAACAGACTTGGTTCCCTTTGAAAAACCTCTAAAATCTTTCTCTCCTAAATTCTGTCCTGAGTAACTCTCACTCTACCCCCAGTGAGGGTGATAAAATGCACCTGCCACAAGCAAGGATATGAAACTGTGAAGCTTGATAGGGATCCCCACACCCAATAAGAACCTGAGTGGTAAAATTATCCATCACAATCTGAAGGTCAAGTTGTCAAAAACACCTGTGTTTACTAGAGATGCTGGAACATATGACTTAAAATATTAAGTGTTTTAATAAAGATTTCAAAACTGGTTTCTTTGTCCCCTGTGAACTATGAGGAGCAGCAACTGCAGATAACACAAGGACAATAAAAGTGAAAACCCTTAAACTCTGCTGAGAGGACACCTGAGAAAATGTAGATGGAGTCAACTACCACTTACAAGTATTCATAATTAATAAACACACAGAGGAAACAATGCCAGACACATTTATCTCAGGAGTGGGATTTTTGTTTTAAAGAACTTTTCTATCACAAGAAAGCACGTAATAAGTCACTAATACCTGATATACCTTCATGATATTGACAGTTCCTTCTCCATGCTGGCCTTGGGATCCTTGGCTCTGTAGCAGATTTCTCACTGTCTCCTCCATTCTAGAGAATAAAAATATTTATAAAAGTCAACTGCATGGAAAAAATTTAAGAGTTGCATTCAGTGTTTTTGTTCTTTACAAGAGCCTAATGCATCCATGGCTACCATGAAATTAATATTTAAAGACAATCCTAGCCTTATAATGTTCTCATGCTCCATGTTATGAATAACACATTAAGGGCACTCTTTTATCTTTTGAATATGCACAGTAATTAGTTGTATTGTTAAAATCCTACTGGAGCTCCGTTACAAAAACTAAAACCAAATGTGTGCAAAGGACATCACCTTGTTAACAGTGTAAACAACACCACGATAAGATTATTGCCATTTAGGAACAGTCAGATTAGAAACCCCACAGCCAGCTGTGTTCTGAGCCAGCAGTGAGGTTCGTGCAGTTCAGACAGGCTGTCCATGGCATTACTGGTATTTACTCGCTGCGTTACGGGTGCAGTCTGTGCCAGTGCCTTGGCTTATGGGGGCACAGCTGCTAAGCATATTCACCCTTCTCTGCCCTTTCAAACAGGTGTAAAAAGCAAGTGCAGGCTCCGATCTGGTACCACCATCTCAGGGCAATGCAGTCAACTTCAGCTCCATCAGGGAAAGGAAGGTTTGCACTTCCGTTTTAAAGGTCTTAATAGACGCCATCAAAAGTCATCTTTGATCTACATACATTCATCAAGAATGTTAAACCTGATAATAACACTAACCCTGCTGCTCAGAATCAAGAGTTCTGCTCCTTCCCACAACAGGACTGCTGGGAATAAAGGAAGCCACCTATGAAACACTGTTCCCATTCAAGGTGGGTCAGAAATTAAATCCCATGGGTTTAGGAGATGTCACCGAGGCTGACCACAAATAGTGGGCCTGGGACTAGGGCTGGTTTCAGCTATGGGTAAGAGGAGGAAACAGATCAAAAGCCAGAGGAGCAGTGATGGACCCAGCAACAAAGATGCTGGGTTTCACAACAAAAATTGGTGAGTGACAATTCCAGCCAAAGGTCCTCATACTTCTCCTCACTCCCCATGTCCTACAGAGATTCTCACCCCTGTACAGCTTCTCCTTCAGCCATGTTGCAACAGTTTTTCTCTCTCCCTTTCATATTTTCTGCTCTTTTCATTTTAAGCAGCCTCAGTCCCTTGAGATAGTTGGAAAAACAGCCCAGATGGAATAGGAGCTGGAGAAGGGAAAACTGCTGTGGCACAGGCATAAGGGTGATGCAAAAGCAGGAGAGAGAAAGGAATACCTTAAATCATACTGCCAGATACACTGTATATTAAAACAGTGACCTTGAAGAATGTGCCAGTATTCCTGGGCATATCAGACCAGAAACTGCCTGCTGTTGTTTATTTCTACTGTGTTTAGAGAAACATGACTTTTGTGTAGTATTCTTTCCAAATGAAATTGAGCAGAAGAATTATTCACAGCGTATCTTTTTTATATTTGTTTATTTCTAAGGTAACAATCCAGCGAGACTGAAAATATTAGCTAACTGCTCTGGCCAAAGGCCAATAGCATTATCTTTTATACGAGCCTCGTTGTTTTTCTGTTCTTTCAGTCTTATCAGAATGAATGGCATTGGCTAATTTAGCAACAATGTGATGTTATTCCAGGATTTCTCCTTTCAAGTCAGCCCACTACGCTACTTTTCAAGAAGCTGACACTGGGTGTTCATTCTACTCAGATGAACACTGACATTCTACTTATTCCTGTGATGTTTTCTTGTCATTGATGTGCAGACTTCTACTCTGCCAGAATGCCCACAGAGTGGTTTGACCATCTGTTGACCAAATGTGCATAAAACCAAGCCAGCTCTAATCTCTAGTGCAGACAGTGGTGCAGTTTTTCAGTTGCAGATTGGAACCATTTCTGCTCATAGGCTGACCTTAATCAGATGCCTTTTACATGAAAGAACAAATCATTTTGGTTCACACCATAAATTCCTGTGCAGTCCTCACTGAAAGATTTAATTTCTTAACATGCTCACCATTTCATTTTTAAATTAATGGTGTAATAGGATTCTTAATTACGGTGTTTATCTATGCAAATGCAGTTCCAACTCTAATCCTCCACAACGTTCTTCCAAATTAATAAACAAACAAAAATGGGAGAAAGAATAGATTCAACCAGCACTAAATCACGGTTTTTCAATTTAGACCTAATAGTATTAAAGAAAATAAAGTCTAGTTGCATATTACTATGATCACTTAAACCAGCTCAGAAAAATTATGAATTCCTAAATTCAATAGGTCCTTTAATCTTCAGTCAAACTCAGATAATCTATTTTGGACCACAGGCCTGTCTTTTTGACCAGCCTTACAAGGACAGGTGAGCACACAACTTCTTGTGGCAATCAAACACCTCCCATCAGCACACAGATTTCCAAGCAATAAAGTAATCTTTGCAACATGACCAAGAGCTGGGTTAAACACAGTCGAGACTTCTGTGGGTTTGCTGTTTGCAGCTACTATAAAAGTTTGTAAGAGCTGACAGCTACAAAGCTGAACCACAGACATAACAGACCGTGTGGTCACATCACTATCCAACAGGCCCTGGGAGGATCTTACAAGCTTTGGGCACCCATGGAATACCCAAAAAAGAAGAGAAACTAGTTTCCGACAAACAGGGAGGTAAATTATGCTCACAGCCAAATTCACTGCAAAGCTCTGATGGCCAGTGCTCTTGCAGTGTGTAAGCTGCTGCTTCTTCACCAGCATCCCAGTTGTCCATTTTTAGGAAGGACCAAATATGGTACAGGAGGATAATCGAGACTTGTTTCTTAC